>CM060468.1:2504473-2666973 GCA_030544235.1 Lepturacanthus savala
CACCTTGTTTTTTTTTTACTCCGTTTGATGCTAATAACTCGTAGCCCCGTTGCTACGCGGGGCCGCCCACGGAGACGAGGCCGACCCCGGTCCACCCTCAGTGTTTAAACTACGGAGGCTGAGAGGGGACAAAGCAGGAAGACAGACAGTCAGACAGACAGATGTTATATAAGCAGCAGTGAACTCCATTAGAGCTGAATGGAGATGATTCACACACATTATCTAATTACACACACACACACACGCAGTGACATCACCCTCTGCTGAGAGATATAACACACTCCCGTCTCCTAGCAACCACGCTCGTCCCTTCCCCCTCTGCGTGCGTCATCAATTAAAGAGGAACAGTGCTGAGAGAGAAAAAGACACACACACACACACACACACACACACACACACACTGCAGTGTAAAATGCACAAATGACAAGAATCCATGATGAGTGTGAGTGTTTATCAGGTCATTTCTCAAGCTTTGGATCTAAAAGAGGATCTAGAATTCATGCAGAACAGTCTTAATGTCAGATAATGTCCCCGTTCACACCTTATTACCATCGTTATGGCTTTCAGGACAGTTCATGTGCTGGTTCACGCCTAATAGGATGTAAGGTTTTACACCTTTATGCATCATAAAGGCCGATTTATAGCATACGCTGTGTTAAGTTGAGTCGACAGCAGACTGAGCTGCAGCCACTGGACCTGACAGCAGCAGCTGTGAGAAAAGTACACACGGTGTTTGAGAGGAGGCTTGTGGAAACACTGTCGGGTATAAATTGTGGGAGTGAGAGCTCTGGAGAATCCGGCCTGTGCTGCAGCACCTGACGGATCAGGTGACTCTGGGTTTCAGTTGCTCCAAATGTTCCGGAGACGACAAAACACAGAAAAGCAGGCGTGAACTACACCTGCTTTCTGTGTCTGGTCGGTTGGATAAGACACGTCCAAGCTGATGAGTCTCAAAGAACAGAGACAGATGCTACAGGAGGAAGGAGAGGACAGATGCTACAGGAGGAGGGAGAGGACAGATGCTACAGGAGGAGGGAGAGGACAGATGCTACAGGAGGAAGGAGAGGACAGATGCTACAGGACAGAGGACAGATGCTCCAGGACAGAGGACAGATGCTACAGGAGGAGGGAGAGGACAGATGCTACAGGAGGAGGGAGAGGACAGATGCTACAGGAGGAAGGAGAGGACAGATGCTACAGGACAGAGGACAGATGCTCCAGGACAGAGGACAGATGCTACAGGAGGAGGGAGAGGACAGATGCTACAGGAGGAGGGAGAGGACAGATGCTACAGGACAGAGGACAGATGCTCCAGGACAGAGGACAGATGCTACAGGAGGAGGGAGAGGACAGATGCTACAGGAGGAGGGAGAGGACAGATGCTACAGGAGGAAGGAGAGGACAGATGCAACAGGAGGAAGGAGAGGACAGATGCTACAGGAGGAGGTAGAGGACAGATGCTACAGGAGGAGATAGAGGACAGATGCTACAGGAGGAGGGAGAGGACAGATGCTACAGGAGGAGGGAGAGGACAAATGCTACAGGAGGAGATAGAGGACAGATGCTACAGGAGGAGGTAGAGGACAGATGCTACAGGTGGAGGGAGAGGACAGATGCTACAGGAGGAGATAGAGGACAGATGCTACAGGAGGAGGTAGAGGACAGATGCTACAGGAGGAGATAGAGGACAGATGCTACAGGTGGAGGTAGAGGACAGATGCTACAGGAGGAGGTAGAGGACAGATGCTCCAGGAGGATAATGTGGTTGGGGGGTTATTGGAGGGTTGATAACTGATAACTCTGTTGAACTTGGAAGTTCTTGCAGAAAGATTTGGATGTTTTTTCATTCATTTAGCCTAAATAAAACCAATAAATAAACGGTTGATTCCTGGTCTGGTGGCACAACATCAGCAGAGTCTCCAGAGGTTTGTCCACTAAACAACCGCTGACATCTTCTTATTCCACTGATCTGCATCGGTGACTCATATCTGTATTTGAAGCTGTTGATGTGTTGCTTTGGTTTGGTTTTGGACACATTTTGCCCTTCGCAGTCTCCTTGGGTGCGAGAAACTTTGATGGACAAACTCTAATGGTTTAGCGGCTGTGTTTCAAGTTGCAGCCTGAAATCATTTCTGTGTACAAGCCAACACTTTATGTGTCAATAAAACCTGCAAGGACGTTGGCTAAATGAAGGTTGTGTTCATTCAGCAGCATGATTTGTTGCTTTGTTTCAGCTTTGCCTTCAGCTTGAAAACAGTGTTTGAGCTACAGCGCGTGACTAATGGTGGTGACGTGACGTGGTACAATATTGCGCCACTAGAAATTTCCAGCTAAAATCGCCTGTTTATGATGGAGCGGATCTGTTGTGTGAGAAGAGAGAAGATTGTTTGTGCAGTGATTCGTTTTTTCAAGAGAATTGACAAAGTGGATCAAACTCTTTTCAGCCTTGTGTTTTCAGGCTTTGACGAATTGAGCAACAGTTTCTGGGGAAATCTGTTAACGTGTCTCTCGTAGGAACATAATATCCCTGTGTAGGTCTTGCAGAGGAGAGAATACTTTGGCTCTTTTGGCCGCTTGTTTGAACTTCTTTCATTCCAAGAAGTCAGATTGATAGTTATTCCCATTAAAGACCATTGTTAGGACCAGTCGTTACACCTCTACACCACAAGAATTGCAGGATACCATTATAACCAGTGTAAACAGTCCAGTGTTACAGTACAATACATTGAGCTGAAAGGAAACAGGTCATCTATCTCTGCATCCCTGTCCGCCATTATAAAAAAAACTCAATACCTGGGTAACCAGGCAAATCTTAATATAGCAAAATCAAAAAATCCAAGAGAACTTATGGATCAGTACCTCTTTGATAAAATGATAAAAGATAAGATCATGTCGTCAATCAGTAGGAAACGTGACCCACTGGAGCTACACGCTGTACATCGCTAATGTGGTAAATGACTATTCTAGCTGCAAATGTCTGGTTTTTGGTGCATCAATATCTACATAGATGTATAGAGGTGCATTTCCAGCAACTATCAGTCCAGTGTTCTAATGGAACAATGTGTTTATTCATTGTGTCAGAAGGTTAACCGTTAAACTCCAGAGATCCTGAGATTGCTCTACTAATCATGTACAAATATAGTGAAGCTATACATCAAATTAAACAGGAGAAACTCCACTACAAGCACATATAAGTCATATTTACACACACCAAACACAACTCCAACACCAAGCTAATTAATTAACAAATATGAAAATCGGTATACGATCATAAAGCCAACCCACTCGCCACATTTTGACGGCTAGCGCTCTGATACTTCATGTTATACAAACAAATGACATCTCATATGAAAGCTGAGACTGTGACGAGTCCAACGGTACCATCAGTGTAGCTTTATGACAAAAACTCAGTAAACTAGCAGCCAAAAAACACTACAGTAAAAAGTTGCTTGTTTGAAGCGACTGACAAAAAATGTGTTTTTTTGTTGCTGTTTTGGGATGAAAATTTTTATTTGAGATCAATAAATGGTCGTTTAGTGTCGACCAACATCTCTGTGTTTATTCCAGAGACATAACCTACTTACTATGGGGATGTCCTAAACATAAAAAAGGGCTGGAGGTCAAGGGGTTAATGGATGATTAGAAAACCCTTGATGCTAACATGTTAGCACAGCTGGTTAGAGAAGCTAGAAAACTGACAAAGTTTGAAGGAAAAACATATTATTTTAAATACAAATCATTATTTCTAACCTTATCTATGTCTTGGCTATATTTTCTATTCATTTTACAACTCGTGGTGGTAAAAATAAATAGTGACTTTTCATTAAAACTCAGGAATCAATAGAATAAACTGTTGACTGATTCTTCCTGATCATTCTGATTAACAGAAGAAGGAAGAAACCCTTAATGAACAATGAATCCATTATCAGACGGATGACATCATGTCTATAGATCGGAACCTCTGTGATGGTTCAGGACCTTAAAACAGCTTCCCAAAGCTCTGTTTCCACTCTCCAGATTAGATTTCACGTCTCATTTCTCTGCATCAGTGTCCCTGAACGTCTCTGGGCCCGTCTGTCTCTCCAGATGTCCAGCTACAAACGAGCAACGTTGGAGGAGGAGGAAGTGCCGGACTCTCCGGCGGAGGCGGCCTCGTCTCCTGACAGAGTGGAGGTCAGTGAACGCAACTTAATTTGAGCCGGAAATCTGCTCAGAGCTCTGGGACTGACTGGTCCCAGGTACTTAGTCTGGATTCAGGTCTGGGAACACAGCAGGAGGTTTAGAGAGAGGGGGAGGACACTGGATGAATGTGTGAGACGGGTGGTTCAGTCGATGGTATTCAGTCCATGTTTCCTGTGAGGTTTTTCATCACTTTCTTCTGTTTAGTTAAGAAAATACACAGTTTATAACAAGACATAGACTGTGTGGTTGTTTGTGAAAAAGACATTTAGACATTTAATCTGCTGGCTATGACCTTTCTGTCTGTCTGTCTGTCACTTGTCTGTCTCTCTTGTCCATCCGTTTTTGTCTAACCTATCTCTTTGTCTTACCTGTCTGGCCATCTGCCCCACCTATCTGTCTGTCTCATCTGTTGGTCTATCTCACCTGTCTGTCTTTCTGTCTGTCTTTCTCACTTATCTGTCTGTCTGTGTCACCTGTCTGTATGCTCTGTCCATCCATTTTTGTCTCACCTGTCTGTCTGTAATTCTCACTTACCTGTCTGTCTCCCCTGTCCATCTGTTTTTGTCTCACCTGTCTCTGTCTTACCTGTCTGACCATCTGCCCCACCTATCTGTCTGTCTCACCTGTCTGTCTGTCTTTCTCCTTTATCTATCTGTCTGTCTCCTCTGTCCATCCATTTTCCATTGTCACACCTGTCTGTCTGTCTTACCTATCTGTCCATTTGCCTCACCTGTCTGTCTCACTTGTCTGTCTTCCCTGTCTATTTGTTTTTTCTCACCTGTCTGTCTGTCCCACCTGCCTGTCTCTCTGTCTGTCTTACCTGTCTGTCTGCCTCCCCTGTCTGTCTGTCCTTCTCACTTATGTGTCTGTCCGTTTCCACTGTCCATTCATTTTTGTCTCACCTGTCTCTCTGTCTTACCTGTCTGACCATCTGCCCTACCTGTTTTCCTGTCTGTCTCCTCTGTCCATCCATTTTGTCCCACCTATCTGTCTGTCTCCCTTGTCTATTTGTTTTTTTCTCACCTGTCTGTCTCTCTGTCCTACCTGTCTGTCTACTTGTCCCACCTGTCTATCTTACCGGTCTGTCTGCCTGTCTTACCCATCTGTCCATTTGTCTCACTCATCTACTTACCTGTCTGTCTGTCCCACCGGTCTTACCTGTCTGTCTCACCTACCTGTCTGTCTCTCCGGTCTCACCTGTCAGGTGGGCTTCAGGAAGGGGGGTGTGGACATCCTGGGCAGGAGGACCCAGCTGGAGGTTCTCCTGTCGGTTCTGCTGCTGGCAGCTCTGCTGGCTCTACTGGTCTGTCTGCTGCTGCTGGGGCTCCGCTTCAGCTCAGGTAACTCACCTGTCCCCTGACTCCGCCCACTCCTCCACCCCCTTCATGACTCCGCCCACTCCTCCACCCCCTTCATGACTCCCTCCTCCTCTAACTCCTCCTCTAACTCCTCTACTGATCCTTTCAGTTTTCCTCTCCTTCCCTCCCTCCTCTCCTCCTCCACTCCTGTCCTTCCTGTCCTCCTCTCCTTCTCCTCCCTTCCCTTCCGCCCAATTCTTCTCCCTCCACTTCCTAACCCCACCCATTCTTATCTGCCTCCTCGTTTCCACCCCACCCATCCTTTCCTTCCTGTTTCACCTCCTATGCCGCCTCTCTGCTCTTTTCTTAAATCATGAAGCAGAAACCTTTTTTTTTGTCTCGTCTCTTATCATTTTTATTGTTTTGTGATGCTGTGCAGAGGGTGGGCGTGGCCTGTGCCTGTCGGAGGCATGTGTGACAGTAGCCAGTCAGATGGTGGAGGCGATGGACCGCACCGCCGATCCGTGCCACGATTTCTACCAGTTCTCCTGCGGAGGCTGGATGAGGAAGAATCCACTGCCTGATGGACGCTCTCGCTGGTCCACCTTTAACAGCATCTGGGAGCAGAACCAGGCGCTGCTCAAACACCTGCTGGGTGAGACTCTGACCCCCTGCTGACCACTCTGACCTCTTACTGTTCACTCTGACCTCCTACTGTTCACTCTGACCTCTTACTGTCCACTCTGACCTCCTACTGCCCATTTCAACCCCCTACTGTCTACTATGACCTCCTACTGCCCACTCTGACCTCCTACTGTCCACTCTGACCTCCTACTGTCCACTCCGACCTCCTACTGACCACTCTGACCTCCTACTGTCCACTCTGACCTCCTACTGTCCACTCCGACCTCCTACTGTCCACTCCAACCTTCTACTCTCCAATCTGTCCTCTTACTGTCCATTCTGCCCTTCTACTGTCCACTCTGACCTTCTACTTCCCACTTCGACCTCCTACTGTCCTCTCCGACCTCCTACTGTCTACTCTGACCTCCTACTGTCCACTCTGACCTCCTACTGTCTAGTCCGACCTCCTACTGTCCACTCTGACCTCCTACTGTCCACTCTGACCTCCTACTGTCCACTCTGATCTTCTACTGTCTACTCTGACCTCCTACTGTCCACTCCGACCTTCTACTCTCTAATCTAAACTCCTGCTGTCCACTCCGACCTCCTACTGCCCACTTCAACCTGCTACTGTCCACTCTGACCTCCTACTGTCCCCTCTGACCTCCTACTGTCTAGTCCGACCTCCTACTGTCCACTCTGACATTCTACTCTCTAATCTAACCTCCTACTGTCCACTCTGACCTCCTACTGTCCCCTCTGACCTCCTATTGTCTAGTCCGACCTCCTCCTGTCCACTCTAACCTCCTACTGTCCACTCTGACCTCCTACTGTCCACTCTGACCTTCTACTCTCTAATCTAACCTCCTGCTGTCTACTCTAACCTCCTCCTGTCCACTGTGACCTTCTACTGTCTATTCCGACCTTCTACTCTTTAACCTGATCTCCTGTTTTCCACTCTGACCTTCTACTTTGACGTAACACCAGACAGGCGGCAGCATTCTAAATGAGCTGCAGTGATTGAATGACAGAGGTGAGAAGGACGACCAGGGGAACATCGCAGTACTCAACACGAGACATGAGCACTTGTTTTGCTTCACTATTGAGAAACAGACAGATTTGGAGGATATTTTTAAACCTACAGGTGCATCCTGTCAATGTGATGTAGACAGAGGAGGATAACTAGTTGTCAAGAATCACCCAGAGATTCTTCGCTGTTTGAGAGAATACTACGGCAGTTTTACCAATGGAGATAGAGATTACCTGACCATCATGTAGAGGAGGAAAATGTCTGGGTCGAGGACTGAGCCTTGGGGTACACCAGTGGTGAGGGTAGAGAGAAGCACCTGATAGCAATCAGACAGAAAGGAGGAAAACCAGGAGAGTGCAGAATCTGAAGTTCTTAGGTTGAGGAATGTGTATAGGAGAAAGCGGGACGTTCAATCAATCAACCCACGATGATTTGTGTGTTACAGAAAACGGGACATTTAACGGCAGCAGTGAGGCGGAGAGGAAGACTCAGTCCTACTACCTGTCTTGTCTCAACACACAGAGGATTGAGGATCTGGGGGCTCAGCCTCTCATAGACCTCATTGCCAAGGTAACACCCAATCAATATGGTAACAGCATCCATGACCGTGTTGTCCTGGAGGTCAAGGCGTGACGGACCTGTGTGTCCGCAGATCGGAGGCTGGAACATGACCGGTGCCTGGGAGAAGGACAACTTCATGGAGGTCCTGAAGGTGGTCTCGGGTCCGTACAGGGCCGTGCCCTTCTTCAGCGTGTCGGTCAGCGCTGACCCCAAGAACTCCAACAGCAACGTTATCCAGGTGAGCCAGAAGCAGAGAACCAGGAGGTAGAAGTGCAGCTGTGACAGGGAGGATACTCTAGCGATCTCCAGAGCTAGTCTGCAGCTCCTTGGTCCTGGCTTGTCTCCATTAACTATTTGCTTTCCCGTCTCTCATTAAATTGTGTAAATTACATTCTTTGCAAGCTCCACATCCAATTAAGTGCTGGCCAAATTAGGCCAGCAGGCCTTTAGTTTGACAGAGTGGGAGGAAAATGGAAATTGTGAGGATGGAGAAGAGAATGGGCACGAGGAACAGGCTTAGGAAGGAAAAACCAGCCGATGCTGTTACGAGCTTCAAAATAAGATTCCCTCTTGAAATTTGTACCATAAGGTGAATCCTTATTGGCCATTTAAAGATGCCAAGTTGAATTCTGGGAACCATTAATATTAAAGTTCCAGCTGATGTGGATCCATACCAGCTGACTCAGCTGTTGCATCTCTCATTTACCAGGTGGACCAATCAGGGCTCTTCCTGCCGTCCCGGGACTATTACCTCAACAAAACAGCCAATGAGAAGGTGAGAATGCCGTTCCCCCGGTGATGTGCCGCTCTCGGCTTGAGTGTGTGGTGACGTGCCGTGCTGCGTCCAGGTTTTGCTGGCGTACCTGGACTACATGGTGGAGCTGGGGATGCTGCTGGGCGGCGAGAGGGCGACGACGCACCAGCAGATGCAGCAGATTCTGGACTTTGAGGTGGCGCTGGCCAACATCACCGTCCCCCAGGACCAACGCCGCGACGAGGAGAAGATGTACCACAAAGTCACTATCGCTGAGCTACAGGTCAGATCATCATGATGTCGCCTCTTTTCACGTTCACTCAACATTCTTCTCTTTATTGATCATGGACTTATTATTAATACATATGACTTCAATTATTAGTACAGTAAATATCAATAGTACTGTCAATCGTAGTAGTATCAGTAGTACTGTTAGTAGTACTGTTAGTAGTACTGTTAGTAGTACTGTTAGTAGTAGTCCCAGTAGTAGTCCCAGTAGTACTGTCAGTAGTAGTACCGTGTGACTGTGCACTGCAGTCTCTGCTGCAGCTCTCTGTCCTTCAGCCTCAGGCTGCAGATGCTTGTGGGGTTACCATGGCGACTGTTGCGAAGAGCTGTTGCTATGTGCTGCATCACTGAGGCAGAGTGGTTAGATAACAGATTATATAAACACAAAGGAGACACCCAGGTGTTCACAAGGTGAGGGATCACAACTGCAGGTCAGCAGCTTCCTCTGTACCTACCAACACACACACACACACACACCTACCTGTATACACACCTACACACACACCTACCCACACACACCTACCTGTATACACACCCACCTGTACATCCGTGCACACACAGCTACAGCTCACACTGCAAAAACCTCAACTCTAAAACCCTGTGGTTGTGTAACAACTGCAGGTCAGCAGCTTCCTCTACACCTACACACACACCTACCTGTATACACACACACCTGTGTACACACCTACACACACACACCTACCCACACACCTACCTGTATACACACACACCTGTGTACACACCTACACACACACACCTACACACACCTACCTGTATACACACCTACCTACACACACCTACCTGTATACATACCTACACACACCTACCTGTATACACACCTACACACATACCTACACACACCTACCTGTATACACACCTACCTGTATACACACCTACCTGTATACACACCTACCTACACACACCTACCTGTATACACACCTACCTACACACACCTACCTGTATACACACCTACAGACACACACCTACCTGTATACACACCTACCTACACACACCTACCTGTATACACACCTACACACATACCTACACACACACCTGTATACACACCTACCTGTATACACACCTACCTGTATACACACCTACCCACACACACCTACCCGTATACACTTACCTGTGCACCTACCTGTATAAACACCTACCTGCGCACACCTACCTGTATACACTCTTACCTACATTCATACCTACCTGTACACACACCTACCTGTGCACACACCTTCCTGTACACACACACCTACCTGTGCACACACCTTCCTGCACACACACACACCTATCTGCACATGCACATACCTGCACATACACCTACAGGTCACAGTGCAACTACCTCAACCCTAAATCCCTGTGATTGTGACCCCTCTGTTTGTCTCCTGTGGTTGTGTCTTCCCCTGTTCATGTCCCCTGTGGTTGTGTCTCCTGTGGTTGTGTCTCCTGTGCTTGTGTCTTCCCCTGTTCATGTCCCCTGTGGTTGTGTCTCCTGTGGTTGTGTCTCCTGTGGTTATGTCTCCTGTGGTTGTGTCTTCCCCTGTTCACGTCCCCTGTGGTTGTGTCCCCTGTGGTTGTGTCTCCTGTGGTTGTGTCTCCTGTGGTTGTGTCCCCTGTGGTTGTGTCTTCCCCTGTTCATGTCCCCTGTGGTTGTGTCTTCCCCTGTTCACGTCCCCTGTGGTTGTGTCTCCTGTGGTTGTGTCTTCCCCTGTTCACGTCCCCTGTGGTTGTGTCCCCAGCTGCTGGCCCCAGCTGTGGACTGGCTGGACTACCTGTCGTCCTCTCTGTCTCCGCTGGAGCTCAACGACAGCGAACCTGTCGTCCTCCTCGCCAGAGAATACCTGCAGCAGGTTTCTGACATCATAAACAAGACGGACCGCAGGTTAGACAAGTCAGGCCTGTTTAGACACACACACACACACACACACACACACTCACACACACACACACACACACACACACACTCACACACACACACACACACACACACACACACTCACACACACTCCCGATTGCACACTGTTACCCTCTGCTGCCACCTGCCTGCTGCTGCCCGCAACACATCAGTGACTGCTGTTCACGTTTGAATAGATGAGAAGATTAGAAGGTATGACACCAGCTCTAACCACCTGTCTGTCTTCCTACCTGTCTCTCTGTCTCCCTGTCTCCAGTCTGTTGAATAACTACATGATGTGGACGTTGGTACAGAAGAGCGTCGCCAGTCTTGATCAACGTTTTGAGAACGCTCAGGACAAACTGCTGGAGAGTCTGTACGGCACCAAGAAGGTACTGTTACCACCAGTACTACTGTAAATACTACAGTTACTACTGTTACTACAAACACTACTGTAAATACTACAGTTACTACTGTTACTACAAACACTACTGTAAATACTACAGTTACTACTGTTACTACAAACACTACTGTAAATACTTCAATTACTACTGTTACTACAAACACTACTGTAAATACTACAGTTACTACTGTTACCACCAGTACTACTGTAAATACTACAGTTACTACTGTTACTACAAACATTACTGTTAATTGGTTCTTACTGTCAGCAACTGGCTCTAATTGGTTCTAACACTCGTTTAGCGGTTTCTAACTGGTTGTTGTTGGGTTGAACTGGTGCTAACTAGCTGTTACTGAAGCTAACTGGTTCTTACTGGTTCAAACTGGCTATATCTGATTCTAGCTAGTTCTAGCGGTATGACTTTATCTGGTTCTACTGACCATAACTGGTTTTATTGGGTCTAAATGGTTCTAACAAGCTGTAAGTGGATCTAATCAGTTTTAGTTGGTTTAAACTGGTTCTGACTGGTGTTAACTGGTAGTAACTGGTAGTAACTAGTAGTAACTGGTAGTAACTGGTAGTAACTGGTAGTAACTGGTAGTAACTGGTAGTAACTAGTAGTAACTAGTAGTAACTGGTAGTAACTAGTAGTAACTGGTAGTAACTGGTAGTAACTGGTAGTAACTAGTAGTAACTGGTAGTAACTGGTAGTAACTAGTAGTAACTGGTAGTAACTGGTAGTAACTGGTAGTAACTAGTAGTAACTGGTAGTAACTGGTAGTAACTGGTAGTAACTGGTAGTAACTGGTAGTAACTAGTAGTAACTGGTAGTAACTGGTAGTAACTGGTAGTAACTAGTAGTAACTGGTAGTAACTGGTAGTAACTAGTAGTAACTGGTTATAACTGGTAGTAACTGGTGTTAACTGGTAGTAACTAGTAGTAACTGGTGTTAACTGGTAGTAACTGGTAGTAACTGGTAGTAACTGGTAGTAACTGATAGTAACTGGTAGTAACTGGTAGTAACTGATAGTAACTGATAGTAACTGGTTGTAACTGGTAGTAACTGGTAGTAACTGGTGTTAACTGGTAGTAACTGGTAGTAACTGGTAGTAACTGGTAGTAACTGGTTGTAACTGGTAGTAACTGGTTGTAACTGGTAGTAACTGGTAGTAACTGGTAGTAACTGGTAGTAACTGGTAGTAACTGGTAGTAACTGGTTGTAACTGGTAGTAACTAGTAGTAACTGGTAGTAACTGGTAGTAACTGGTTGTAACTGGTTGTAACTGGTAGTAACTGGTAGTAACTAGTAGTAACTAGTAGTAACTGGTAGTAACTAGTAGTAACTGGTAGTAACTGGTAGTAACTGGTAGTAACTGGTAGTAACTAGTAGTAACTGGTAGTAACTGGTAGTAACTAGTAGTAACTGGTAGTAACTGGTAGTAACTGGTAGTAACTAGTAGTAACTGGTAGTAACTGGTAGTAACTGGTAGTAACTGGTAGTAACTGGTAGTAACTGGTAGTAACTAGTAGTAACTGGTAGTAACTGGTAGTAACTAGTAGTAACTGGTTATAACTGGTAGTAACTGGTGTTAACTGGTAGTAACTAGTAGTAACTGGTGTTAACTGGTAGTAACTGGTAGTAACTGGTAGTAACTGGTAGTAACTGATAGTAACTGGTAGTAACTGGTAGTAACTGATAGTAACTGATAGTAACTGGTTGTAACTGGTAGTAACTGGTAGTAACTGGTGTTAACTGGTAGTAACTGGTAGTAACTGGTAGTAACTGGTAGTAACTGGTTGTAACTGGTAGTAACTGGTTGTAACTGGTAGTAACTGGTAGTAACTGGTAGTAACTAGTAGTAACTGGTAGTAACTGGTAGTAACTGGTAGTAACTGGTAGTAACTGGTTGTAACTGGTAGTAACTAGTAGTAACTGGTAGTAACTGGTAGTAACTGGTAGTAACTGGTAGTAACTGGTGTTAACTGGTAGTAACTGGTAGTAACTGGTTGTAACTGGTAGTAACTGGTAGTAACTGGTAGTAACTGGTAGTAACTGGTGTTAACTGGTGTTAACTGGTAGTAACTGGTAGTAACTGGTAGTAACTGGTAGTAACTGGTAGTAACTGGTAGTAACTGGTGTTAACTGGTGTTAACTGGTAGTAACTGGTAGTAACTGGTTGTAACTGGTAGTAACTGGTAGTAACTGGTAGTAACTGGCTGTATCTGCTGGTTTCGTTGCAGTCCTGTACTCCACGGTGGCAGACGTGTATCGGGAACACAGACGACACCCTGGGCTTCGCTTTGGGAGCGCTCTTCGTTAAAGCGACCTTCGACAAACACAGCAAAGAGATCGTGAGTCTGTCAGGATTCTAGTTTTGATGCTTCAGCAGATAGACAGGTGGTCCTGTCCATCATGTCTCTCTCTTTCTACTCGTCTCTCTCTCTCTCTCTCTCTAAGGCAGAGGAGATGATTAACGAGATCCGCTCAGCGTTTAAAGAAGCTCTGGACCGACTGAGCTGGATGGACGACCAGACAAGACAGGCTGCTAAAGACAAGGTAGACAGACAGCCAGAGACAGATGGACGACAGACAGACAGATAGACAACAGACAGACAGACAGACAGACAGACAGACAGATAAAAAGGATGACCGGTCTGTCTGTTCATTTCAGGCGGACGCGATCTACGATATGATCGGTTTCCCAGAGTTCATCCTGGACCCTAAAGAGCTGGACGACGTTTATGACGGGGTGAGTGGCAGCTGTCAATCATTGGTTAGCAGACGGGTGGGGCAGTGAGACAGGTGGGGCAGTGAGACAGGTGGGGCTCACTGCAGTCAACATGTGTGTTTCAGTACGACGTGTCCGACGACAGCTTCTTCCAGAACATGTTAAACTTCTACAACTTCTCGTCCAGAGTGACGGCCGACCAGCTGAGGAAGACTCCCAACAAAGACCAGTAACACACACACACACACACACACACACACACACACACCAAAGTTTACCTGTCTGTCTGTAGGAACAGCAAATAACTCTTCCTCCTCCTCTCGTCTTCCTCCTCTCCTGCAGGTGGAGTATGACTCCTCCCACAGTTAATGCGTACTACATGCCTGCTAAGAATGGTATCGTCTTCCCTGCTGGGATCCTTCAAGCTCCTTTTTACGCCCACGACCACCCCAAGTCCGTTTACCTGTCTGTCTGTTACCTGTCTGTCTGTTACCTGTGTTACCTGTGTGATTGTCTATCACCTGTTTGTCACCTGTTTGTTACCTGTCTGTCACCTGTCTGTCATTGGTCTATCACCTGTCTGTCACATGTCTGTCATTGGTCTGTCACCTGTCTATCACCTGTTTGTCACCTGTCTGTCACCTGTCTGTCACCTGTTTGTCACCTGTCTATCACCTGTCTGTCACCTGTCTGTCACCTGTTTGTCACCTGTCTGTCACCTGTTTGTCACCTGTCTGTCACCTGTCTGTCACCTGTTTGTCACCTGTCTATCACCTGTTTGTCACCTGTCTGTCACCTGTTTGTCACCTGTCTGTCAACTGTCGCCAATCTGTTACCTGTCTGTCTTTACCATTTGTCTTTCTGTCACATGTCTGTCTATTACCTGTTTAGCACCTGTCTGTCACCTGTCTGTCACCGGTTTGTCACATGTCTATTATCTGTTTGTCACTTGTTTTTCACCTGTCTATCTGTTACCTGTCTGTCACCTGTCTGTCATCTGTCTGTCATCTGTCATCTGTCTGTCATCTGTCATCTGTCTGTCACCTGTCTGTTGTTTGTCTATCACCTGTCTGTCATCTGTTTGTCACTTGTTTGTCACCTGTCTATCTGTTACCTGTCTGTCACCTGTCTATCTGTTACCTGTCTGTCACCTGTCTATCTGTCACCTGTTTGTCACCTGTCTGTCATCTGTCTGTCACCTGTCTATTATCTGTTTGTCACTTGTTTGTCACCTGTCTATCTGTCACCTGTCTATCTGTCACCTGTCTATCTGTTACCTGTCTATCTGTTACCTGTAGTGGTTCTGATAGTAATAAACCATCAGATGTGTGTTCAGCTGCTCAGGCTGTAAAAACAAGCTTTTATTAGCTGTAGTGACATCTGCTGCCTGCAGGGGGCAGAGTTTCTCCTTTAGTACACAAGTATTATAACTTGATGTAGTATTACAGTAAAGTATAGTATATAAGTATAGTATAATACTTGAATACATGTTACTTTGCAAATTAGTTTTCTTGTAGTTCTTGACAACAACTTGTAAAAGTGTGTGTGTGTTTCCAGGGCGTTGAACTTTGGTGGGATTGGGGTTGTGATGGGCCATGAGCTCACACATGCCTTCGATGATCAGGGTGAGTCTGGGATCAGATGCTTTTTCAGCTTTTTCTTATCATTTTTACCAAATTGCATCCAACATCTGTCCCAAAATATCCAAAAATATCCCAACATGACTTGTTAAAAGTGAAGAGTTGATGGATGTTGAGTGGGTGTCAGGTGACCCGGTCCTCTCTGGGCTCAGGTCGGGAGTACGATAAGGACGGGAACCTGAGGCCCTGGTGGCAGAACTCGTCTGTGGAGGCGTTTCGCCAGAGAACCGAGTGCATGACGGAGCAGTACAACCGCTACACGGTCAACTCAGAACACGTCAACGGGAAACAGACGCTCGGAGAAAACATCGCTGACAACGGAGGCCTGAAGGCCGCCTATCATGTAAGTGTAGACCAGAACCAGGACCGGTATGAACCTAAACCAGACTAACCAGCACCGGACTGAACCTGAATGAACTAGAACCAAAGAAGAACCAGACTCAACCAGGACCAGACTCAAGCACAACTAAACCAGAACTAGACAACCAGGACCAGACTCAACCACAACTAAACCAGACCTAGACAATCAGAACCAGACTCAACTAGTACCAGACTCAACCAGAACCAAACTAAACCACACTCAACTGTGACTGGACTAAACAAGGTCCAGATTCACTCAGAACTAGACTCATCCAGACCCAGACTAAACCAGGATCAGATTGAACAAGACTGAACCAGAACTAGGACTGGTATGAACCTGAACCAAATGCAACCATGACCAGACTGAACAAGGACCAGACTCAACCAGGACCAGACTGACCCAGAACCAGATTCAACTACAAATAAACCAGAACTAGACAACAAGAACCAAACCCAACCAGACTCAACCATGACCAGACTGAACAAGGACCAGATTCAACCAGAACTAGAGTAATTCAGACCCAGACTCAACCAGCACTAAACTCAACCGGACTCAACCATGACCAGACTAAACAAGGACCAGATTCAACCAGCACTAAACTCAACCGGACTCAACCATGACCAGACTAAACAAGGACCAAATTCAACCAAAACTAGATTCAGACTCAACCTGAATCAAACTCAACCAGGCTCAATCATGACTGGACTGAACAGGGACCAGACTGATCCAGAACTCGACTGAAGACCAATCTGTTTGTTCTAAAAATGCTGATTATATAAGGGGCAGCTGTGGCCCTGGTGTAGAGTGGTTGGTGTATTGGTGGTTTGATTCCAAGCTGCTATATATGTGTCTTTGGTGAAAGATGCCTTGCCCAAGGACACAACCCCAATGGTTGTCAATGTGTAAAGGATCATATCCTCATGAGGAGCGGTCGGTACCTTATATAACACCCACCACCATCAATGTATGAACGGAGGGTTGAAAAGACTAGAAATGGTCTATAGAAATCCAGACCATGACCATTTACCATTTTAGTCTGAACCAGAATCAGCTTGACCCTATGAACTCACGACATACCTTTGTGTCCTGTCCTTTTCTTCTTCAGGCGTATCGGTCATGGGTGAAGAGGAACGGAGAGGAGAAGAGACTTCCTGCCGTCAACCTGACCAATGACCAGCTCTTCTTCGTGGGATTTGCTCAGGTACGTTCCGATTCAACCGGAATACCGACAACACTGTGAAGGCGCCTGATGGTACTGGCTCAACTCACCACGTCCAAACCAAGTCAAGGGTCTGAAAACAAGGTTGTCAAGTCTTTTTTTTCCGAACTCCCAATTCGAGATGTATAAGTTCAGATCAGTGAAAGAACAAATTGAAGTTCAAAACTTGAACAAAGAGCTGTGATGGTTCAAAACATTGGGGTCACTTAGGAATTTTTGAAAGAAAAGCGCTGTTTTTTCCAATGAAGAAGTGGTAAATGACTATTGTAGCTGCAAATGTCTGGTTTTTGGTGCATCAACACCTACATAAGTGTATAGAGGTCCATTTCCAGCAACTATCAGTCCAGTGTTCTAATGGTTCTAATGGATGATTAGAAAACCCTTGATGCTAACATGTTAGCACAGCTGGAAACAGTTTAGCTGCTTAGAGAAGATAGAAAACTGACCTTCCTTCTAAGGTACCAATAAAACTCTGTTTTCCAGGTGTGGTGCTCAGTTCGAACTCCGGAGAGCGCCCACGAGGGCCTGCTGACCGACCCCCACAGCCCCCCCCGCTACCGGGTCATCGGAACCCTCGCCAACTCCCCGGACTTCAGCCGCCACTTCAACTGTCCCGCGGGGACGCCCATGAACACCGGGAGGCGCTGCGAGGTCTGGTAGACCCCCAACACGTCCGTCGATCGGGTCGGTCGAGGGCGTTCCATCAGCAAAACACACCTGTCATTAACAAAACATATTCAGTTTGATTGACAGGTGGGTCTTAATTAACTGGTCATCCTTTAATTACCAGCCGAGGGGCCTGCTGGTGTCTTAATTAGGGGTCTGATGATGGACGAGGAGGTTTCAGAAGGTATCTAGAGGTTCGATAGAAGGTCATTAGAAGGTTATCAGGCTTAATTAGGGGGCGGGGCAGGTGTAATATTCAGTTTTCAATTATAAATATGTTAATTAGAGACGATCGGACTGACTTCCTGTCTGGAAACGAGACGGACTCAGTGGACTTCACGCAGGAAACGGGATGGACTGATGATGAAGGTGATGAAGAAGAAGATGAAGCCACGTGGGACGATGTTGCTGATCAGCATTTCTGCTTTATCACGTAATTGATTATTATTAATGGGTGTGTGTGTGTGTGTGTGCGCGTGTGTGTGTCGTCCATTGTATGGAAAAACTGGAACTCCGCCTCTCTGATGACATCACTGTGATGACCTCATATGAAAGTGAACATCATCATTCCTGGTGTGTGTGTGTGTGTGTGTGTGTGTGTGTGTGTGAGTTGTCATAATAAGCTTCAGATTAAACATTCGTCTGATTGGCCGCAGAGGTTCCAGCTGTTGAGTGAGGTCACTTCCTGCCGTCACCTTTCCTTAATGACATCACAAGTTTGTCTTAACGTGTCCAGTGAAAGGACCTTAATGTTCCGGTTGAAGGACGAATGAAGGTCACAGACCCGCATTTATAAAGCGAACGTTCAAGGTCCGTTTAAAGTTTGTATCTCTTTAAGAAAAAAAAGAAAAACCTGCAGATAAACACATGATTTATATGATTATTATTACGTCATCATACTTAAATAATGATGTCACACTGGAGTCGGGCGTTCTGTCACTTTAAACCACTTTGCATAGCGATTCTTTTTCCTTCTTCTCAGCTGTGAAGTATATTTATTATATTCTATTATTATATTCTATTAAACACATGTTTGTTTTGTCGGAGGCTGAACCAGAGAATGTCTGAAGTTTAACATAAAACATGTTTTGTTTGGAAGAAACTGAAGAAAATGTGTCTTTGTGAACATGGATGCAGCGGATGCTGTAGCTGTTGTCACGGTAACCAAAACACACCTGAACTCAGAGTAGAAAATAAACAACGTACAGATCAGATCTGTCAGCTGGGCTTTTATTTGTCAAATATTTAAAAAATATTAAATATATATCAGCTGGTGATGGCTGCACTAAAGGAGCGTGGGGCGTTCAGGGGACAAAAGCAGCGTGGGGCATTCAGGACATAAAAGGAGCATGGGGCGTTCAAGAGATAAAAAGAGTGTGGGGCGTTTTAAGATATAAAAAGAGATGGGGTGTTAAGGATTTAATAAGAGCGTGGGGCGTTCAGGAGTTAAAAAAAAATTGTGGGATGTTGAAGATATAAAAGCAGCATGGTGCGTTCAAGATATAAAAAGGCCGTGGGGCGTTCAGGATGTAAAAGGAGTATGGGATGTTTAGGATTTAATAAGAGCGTGGGGCGTTTAGGAGTGTGGGATGTTCAAGATATAAAAGCAGCATGGTTCGTTCAGGATATAAAAAGAGCATGGTGCATTCAGGATACAAAAAAATATAGGGCGTTCAGGATATAAAAAGAGCATGGTGCGTTCAGGAGTTAGAAAGACCATGGGATATTATGGATATAAAAGGAGCATGGGGCGTTCAGGGTGTAAAAGGAGTATGGGATGTTCAGGATTTAATAAGAGCGTGGGGCATTCAGGAGTTTAAAAAAAGTGTGGGATGTTCAAGATATAAAAGCAGCATGGTGCGTTCAGGATATAAAAAGAGCATGGTGCGTTCAGGAGCTAGAGCATTGGGTGTTCAGGATATAAAAGGAGTGTGGGGCGTTCAGGATACAAAAAAAACATGGGGCGTTCAGGTTATAAAAGGAGCATGGTGCGTTCAGGAGCTAGAAAGACCGTGGGGTATTATCGATATAAAATGAGAATGGGGCGTTCAGGGTGTAAAAGGAATATGGGATGTTCAGGATCTAATAAGAGCGTGGGGCATTCAGGAGATAAAAAAAAAAAGTGGGGGATGTTCAAGATATAAAAGCAGCATGGTGCGTTCAGGATATAAAAAGAGCATGGTGCGTTCAGGAGCTAGAGCATTGGGTGTTCAGGATATAAAAGGAGTGTGGTGCGTTCAGGAGCTAAAAAGAGAGTATGGGGTGTTCAGGATACAAAAAAAAACATGGGGCGTTCAAGTTATAAAAGGAGCATGGTGCGTTCAGGAGCTAGAAAGACCGTGGAGTATTATGGTTATAAAAGGAGCATGGTGCGTTCAGGAGCTAAAAAGACCGTGGGGTATTATGGATATAAAATGAGCATGGGGCGTTCAGGGTGTAAAAGGAGTATGGTGCGTTCAGGAGCTAAAAAGACTGTGGAGTATTATGGATATAAAAGGGGCATGGGGCGTTCAGGGTCTAAAATGAGTGTGGGGTTTTACAGCAGATTATATATTAAAGACAAGTTTTAATAATGTTTCAGTCAAAAAAAATGTGTTCACTGTGCAGCTACCTGGTTATGACAGCAGGGGGAGCTGCTGCTAGTGTGTGTGTGTGTGTGTGTGTGTGTGTGTGTGTGTGTGTGTGTGTGTATCTTATCAATAGAGATATTTAGCTTCAATATTATAGACATAATCTCTTAATTCGGCTCCAGGATGATGCTGTTGACTTAAAAATTGACTTAAAACTCTATTTAGTTAATAATAATAATAATAATAATAATAATAATATTATTATTAATAATAATAATAATAATAATAATAATAATAATAATAAAGACATACATATAACTGCTGTGCTGCAGCAGCTCCATATCATATCGGAGGGGGCGGGGCTACACCAGGTGGGCGGGGCTAACAGCCAGTCTGCAGCTGGAGCATGAACAGCTGCTCAGTTTGGAGCTGGAAACTCACCTGGAGACGAGTCCTGCTGCAGGAACAAGGCAAGTTTATTACATTTATTTAGTTTGACAAGATTAGTTTATATTTATTAAACAAGATAAGTTTATCTTTATATAGTTAAACAACAAGATAAGTTTATATTTATATAGTTAAACAAGATAAGTTCATATTTATATAGTTAAACAAGATAAGTTTATATTTATATAGTTAAACAAGATAAGTTCATATTTATATAGTTAAACAAGATAAGTTTATATTTATTAAACAAGATAAGTTTATATTTATATAGTTAAACAACAAGATAAGTTCATATTTATATAGTTTAACAAGGTAAGTTTATATGTATTAAACAAGATCAGTTTGTTTATATATGTAAACAACAAAATAAGTTGATATATTTTAACAGGACAAGTTTATATTTATGTAGTTCATGCTTATATATTTAAACACGTTTATATATATTAACATTATATGTAATATTTAAACAATACGTTTATATTTATATATTTTAAACAAACACACAAGTTTGTAATAATATATTTAAACAATCATGTCAAATGTTAGCTGCTAGCATGCTAGCACACTAAGGTGGAGGAACCGTTTCAGATCAAATTTAAACTGTCTATGTATGAAACGTCCCCAAAAAAGTTATGGGATGTGTGTTTGGTGGATTGTTAGTCTGATTTCACTGTGTTATCTCTTGTACACCCTGGCTCTGTGCTAACCCTAGCTCTGTGCTAACCCTGGCTCTGTGCTAACCCTAGCTCTGTGATAACCCTAGCTCTGTGCTAACCCTGGCTCTGTGCTAACCCTAGCTCTGTGATAACCCTAGCTCTGTGCTAACCCTGGCTCTGTGCTAACCCTGGCTCTGTGCTAACCCTGGCTCTGTGCTAACCCTGAATCTGTAGTAACCCTGACTATGTGCTAACCCTAGCTATGTGCTAGCCCTGGCTCTGTGCTAACCCTAGCTCTGTGCTAGCCCTGGCTCTGTGCTAACCCTAGCTCTGTGCTAGCCCTAGCTCTGTGCTAACCCTGGCTCTGTGATAACCCTGGCTCTCTAGTAACCATGGCTAACTTCCACAGACAGACCCTGGACGAATCACTAAAAGCGGAAACAGCCCTGAAAAGTGGACATCAGTCTCTGCAGGTCTTCTGGCACCTTCTGAGCTCAGGGATCGTCTGTAATCATAAGATCAGGATGTCGACTCACCTGTGTGTCCATGTGCAGGAGGAGCTGGAGGAAGATGCTGAGGAGAGGGGACCAGAGGGAGGATAGTGCCACACTCATCGCCATGGATACCAAAATGGAGAGTAACTATGGAAGCATCCCCATGGTAACCACTGTGTGTGACCTTGAGACTTAAACATTTAATAAAGCTTCATTTTATCACTTTTAATATAACGAGGAGTTCCTCAAGGATGGATCCTGGAGCTACTGAAGTTCTTCTTTAAGTGATATTACACTGGAAGTTGTCATTTTACCATCATTTAATCACTTTTGGCAGAGTAAAGTGGTCAGGAACAAGGGGATTTCACCTCTCTGTTTATAATCTGCATTTTTAAACTGGACATTTATCACTAATTTAAGATTAAAATCAAACACATTCACATATATGGTGGAAATATCTTTATCTTAAATATAAGATAATTCCTGCAGGTTTCAGTGGGTTCCCGCTGATCCTGACTTTAGCCTAGCTTAGCATAGCCTGGCAGCACAAGGGGGAACTGGGTGTGTTTGTTTTGTTTTCATGGAGCTGCAGCAGGAAACAGGAAGTGAGCGTTGGGGCGGGACACTTTGTCTGTGACTGACTGATGATTGACGGGTCACTGAAGAACAGAAACTGTTTGCTCTGTTCTTCCTCTGCTGCTCAGTGTTTGTCTTTAGTCTCATTAAGAACAATGGAGTCATTACAGCAGGAAATGCCCCGCCCCCCTGATGACATCAACTTAAAGACACAGTTCATTACTCATCTCATTTTATTGAATACAGCATGAAGTGATGCATTTATAGCTTTAGAGAAGTTGAAACACATTAATCTCAAGATTATAAAGTTATATTATTATATATTACTCACAATAGGTTTGGGATATTGTTATTTTCCCAGGATGCACCTGTTCAGCCACAGAGCCAGAACGTGTTCAGTGACGGGTCAACTCGTGTTGGTGAGTAAAACAAACGCTCCGTCAATATTAGCTGAGGAGTTAGGACAGGTGACCCGAACAGCTGTGACACACCTGAGTCAGACTCACCTGAAGGAATAAGACTCACCTGCTCCTGTTGGACAGATTTCGTGCTGGTGTGGGAGGAGCCTAACAGCCCTCAGAAGGAGGAGACCGTGCTTGTTAGCCCCGCCCACAGGAAGTGGCGGGAGGGGTTTCTGAGCAGGTTGAGACGCTGTGGACTCCTGCAGGAGCAGGTGAGCAAATCATTTACTGATTAGATCAAATATGCAGGATTTATTCTTTATAGATGTTTCTTTATTAAAGTTAGAGTGTGTAGTTTCTGCATTAAAGGTACAGTGTGTAGTTTTGGTCTTAAAGGTACAGTGTGTAGTTTCTGCATTAAAGGTACAGTGTCTAGTTTTGGTCTTAAAGGTACAGTGTCTAGTTTTGGTCTTAAATGTACAGTGTCTAGTTTCTGCATTAAAGGTACAGTGTCTAGTTTTGGTCTTAAAGGTACAGTGTGTAGTTTTGGTCTTAAATGTACAGTGTCTAGTTTCTGCATTAAAGGTACAGTGTCTAGTTTTTGCATTAAAGGTACAGTGTCTAGTTTCTGCATTAAAGGTACAGTGTCTAGTTTCTGCATTAAAGGTACAGTGTCTAGTTTTGGTCTTAAAGGTACAGTGTCTAGTTTTGGTCTTAAAGGTACAGTGTCTAGTTTTGGTCTTAAAGGTACAATGTCTAGTTTCTGCATTAAAGGTACAGTGTCTAGTTTTGGTCTTAAAGGTACAGTGTCTAGTTTTTGCATTAAAAGGTACAATGTCTAGTTTCTGCATTAAAGGTACAGTGTGTAGTTTTGGTCTTAAAGGTACAGTGTCTAGTTTTTGTATTAAAGGTACAGTGTCTAGTTTTTGCATTAAAGGTACAGTGTCTAGTTTTTGCATTAAAAGGTACAGTGTGTAGTTTTGGTCTTAAAGGTACAGTGTCTAGGTTTGGTCTTAAAGGTACAGTGTCTAGTTTTTGCATTAAAGGTACAGTGTCTAGTTTTGGTCTTAAAGGTACAGTGTGTAGTTTTTGCATTAAAGGTACAGTGTCTAGTTTTGGTCTTAAAGGTACAGTGTGTAGTTTTTGCATTAAAGGTACAGTGTCTAGTTTTGGTCTTAAAGGTACAGTGTCTAGTTTTGGTCTTAAAGGTACAGTGTGTAGTTTTTGCATTAAAGGTACAGTGTCTAGTTTTTGCATTAAAGGTACAATGTCTAGTTTTTGCATTAAAGGTACAGTGTCTAGTTTTTGCATTAAAGGTACAGTGTCTACTTTTGGTCTTAAAGGTACAGTGTCTAGTTTTTGCATTAAAGGTACAGTGTGTAGTTTTTGCATTAAAGGTACAGTGTGTAGTTTTTGCATTAAAGGTACAGTGTCTAGTTTTTACAACATTGGCCATGAAACACATGAAATTCCATCTCTAGAGTCATTGTTCAGTTTGTCCGTTCTACTGTAGAAACATGGACATTTCATGGATAAAAGCAGCTCAGACTAAGGAATCATTCTTAGTCGATGCTCCTCTAAACTTTGTGTCCTACAGAGGGAGCTTGTCCAGCAGAAGACGAGGATCTGTTTCGTCCTCCTCAACGCTCCGTGGAGCGTCCTGTGTTATTACGCCGAGGAGATCAGCCTGAGAGTCCCACTGCAGGTATATTAACACCCTCTGTTCTACCAGAGGACATCAAGGTGTCCTCGGTCTGGACTCGGTCTGGACTCGGCCTGGACTCAGTCTGTCCTCGCTGTCCCGCAGGTCGTCAACACTCCCAATCCTCAGTGGTCTGAGCAGATCCTGCAGCAACTGTCCGTCCCCAACCCCCTGAAACAGGACGTCCCCAATCCTCCACCCGACTACTACACCTGTCAGTTCAGGACCAACAAGCTGCAGAGGTCCTGGTTGTCCACATGTGACCGTCTGATGTGTCTTAACAGCTATAAACGTCTCTGTTTCATCAAATTTATGATTTCTGCAGGTTTTTGGGTCACGAAGACAAGGAGACGTTCTTCAAGACGACTCAGAGACACCAGGTGGTGAGTTCAGACTCAACCTTCAACTTCCAGCTGGTCTTCGCGTGTCTTTGAGGTTCCTGTTGATTTCCACAGGCGTGACGTGAGGAAACGGCTCCGTATTCAGTTGAAGACGATGTTTATACTGTCTGATCGGCCGTAAAACCAGCTGACCTCAAAGATTACAGGATGTTTCAGTCAACAGGCGGATGCTGCCGGCCACACCTCCTCCTCAAACACACACACACACACACTTGAACACACTTTTGAAGACGCTTTTTAAACCTTATATAAATCGTTTGGGACAATAACACGATACATAATATGACTTTTTCATGTATATTTGTGATAAATAACGACTGTTTCTGTTAGTTTTGTGTTGGAATCATGTGATAAAATATAATTGTTTAGCCGCTACAAATCTTGAAGCATCTGCTGTGCCAGTTTTTTTTTTTTTTTTTTGCATGCGTTTAAGGTAAAATGGGCCAAAACTAAATAAAGATGTATTCGTACAGTACAGTAGCTAGCTAGCTGGTTAGCTAGGTGCCAAATATTGAACATTTCCAAAATTCCCCAGCTTAACGTTGCAACGCATGGACGCATGGAAAGTTTCTTGACCAGAAAATTTCTGTAAATTTACCAGAAAATTTTTGCAAATTTACCAGAAAATTTTTGCAAATTTACCAGAAATTTACCAGAAAATTTATAGAAATTTACAGTAAATTTACCAGAAAATTTATAGAAATTTACAGTAAATTTACCAGAAAATTTCTGTAAATTTATCAGAAATTTACCAGAAAATTGCTGTAAATTCACCGTAAATTGACCAGAAATTTTCTGTAAATTTACCAGGAAATTTCTACAAATTCACCAGAATGTTTCCGCCCTTTTGCAACCCTGTTAGCGGGTGAAACAGTTAGCCTAGCGACCAGCAGGAAGAGCAGAGGGGCGTTTGTTTCGGGGCGCTGAGCGTCCCTCCGGTGACTGAGTCCTCTTCTCCAGCTCTACGAGATCCTGGCCCGGACTCCCTACGGATCGGTGAAGAAGGGGCGGGTGGGGATAGACCGGCTGCTGAGTGAGCAGGTCTTCACCGCCGCGTATCCTCTGCATGAGGTGAGTCCCTGACCCCTGACCCCTGACCCTAGATCTCTAAACATGGAACCCTCACCGCCATTTTGGATGATTTCTAGCTGCTGGTCTGACGTTCTGCCGTTACAGGGTGGATTCCAGCTGCCGACCCCCCCGGTGCCCCCCCAGTCTCTGGGTCTCAGACAGATCCTGTATGAATACTGGGCCAGGTGGACCTGCTGGAGACGTTACCAACCTCTGGACCACATCAGGGAGTACTTCGGAGAGAAGATAGCCCTCTACTTTGCCTGGCTCGGTGAGTAGAGCGTGGCCCCAGGTTACTGTAATAACCATTAAGGACTGCAGGTTGCCCTGGTAACAGTTCATGACTGCGGGTTGCCGTGGTAACTGTTTCTAACTGTGGGTTGCCGTGGTAACTGTTGCTGACTCTAGGTTTCTACACCGGCTGGTTGTTGCCGGCATCGTTGGTCGGGACTCTGGTTTTCCTGGTCGGGTTTTGGCTCGTGGCCACTGACGTTCCAGCGTAAGTAGAAACTTTAAAAGCCTTTAAAGTCTGACTCTGTTCAACACGCCGGTCAGAAAAATCCACTAGAATCTGAATATGTGTGTGTGTGTGTGTGTGTGTGTGTGTAGGATGGAGGTTTGTAACAGTGGGAACAGCTTCATCATGTGTCCTCTCTGTAACATCTGCTCCTACTGGAACTACTCCAGCATATGTGTCACCTACAAGGTACCTGTGTGTGTGTGTGTGTGTGTGCGTGTGTGTGTGTGTGTGTGTGTGTGTGTGTGTGTGTGTGTGTGTGTGTGTGTGATTGCATGTGCACGGCTGTCTGTCTCTGTACGTGTGTCGTATGTGTGTGTCTCTGTGTTGTGTGTCTTTCTCTGTGTGTCGTGTCTGTGTGTGTGTGTGTGTGTCTATGTTTGTGTGTGTGTGTCTGTGTATGTTTCTGTCTGTCTGTCTGTGTGTGTGTGTGTCTATGTTTGTGTGTGTGTGTCTGTGTATGTTTCTGTCTGTCTGTGTGTGTGTGTGTGTGTGTCTATGTTTGTGTGTGTGTCTGTGTATGTTTCTGTCTGTCTGTCTGTGTGTGTGTGTGTATGTTTGTGTGTGTGTGTCTCTTCGTCTGTTTCTCTGTATCTGTGTGTATAGACATCTGTGTGTCTATGTTTGTGTGTGTGTGTCTCTTTGTGTGTGTCTGTGTTTGTGTCATGTATGTGTGTGTGTCTGATCACATGTGTCTGTGTGTGTGTGTCTTTCTCTGTGTGTCATGTATGTGTGTGTGTCTGTGTGTGTGTTTGTGTATGTGTGTCTTTCTCTGTGTCAGGATGTGTGTGTCTATGTATGTGTTTCTGTCTGTCTTTGTGTGTGTGTGTGTGTCTGTCTTTGTGTGTGTGTGTGTGTGTGTGTCTTTCTGTATGTGTATGTGTGTTTCTGTCTGTCTTTGTGTGTGTGTATTTGTGTGTGTGTCTGTCTTTTGTGTGTGTGTGTGTGTGTGTGTGTGTCTTTCTGTGTGTGTGTGTCTCTGTCTGTCTACATATCTCCTGACTCTCCTGACCTGTCAATCATTTTGTAGGCGGGGCTTCTCTTTGACAATGGAGGCACAGTTTTCCTCAGCGTCTTCATGTCTCTCTGGGCCGTCACCTTCCTGGAATACTGGAAGAGAACCTGTTCCACTCTGTCCCATCGCTGGGACTGCTCCGAGTTCATGGACATCGAGGTACCTGTCTCACACCTGAGCACAACACCTGTCTCACACCTGAGCACAACACCTGTCTCACACCTGAGCACAACACCTGTCTCACACCTGGGCACAACACCTGTCTCACACCTGCCCTGCTATCCAATTAGTTAATTATCCAAATGAATGTTTTTGAATAGAGAAATGATAAATAAACACACAACACAATGTACCCCCCCCCCACTTATTCCTCAAAGTGGTTTGGTCCAGACGCTGTTTTTCCAGTGGGCGGGGCTAGTGGCTAACAGCTAATTTTGACAGTTAGCTAGTAGCTAGCTATGTGGAAGAATATGTAGAAGCCAGTAAGTCATTTATCACACCACTGGTTCAAAATTAAACCAAAACCAGCCTCTTTTTTACCGGTCCGCTCGTTAACAATCGTTAACGAGCTCTAACGATGTAAGTTACCATAGCAACAACGACTAGGGGGAGGCAGGAAAGAGCGTGGTCCTCCATCAACTTCATCAACCAATTTTCCTTCTGTATAAATATAAATACATATGGAACACTGCTATAACTGCTATCATAGAAGTATGGGATTTTCGGTTTAAGACGTGACCTTTGACCTTCTACCCCCCCTACAGCAGCGACCTCGGCCGGAGTTCACCACCATGGCTCCGATGACGATGAGGAACCCGGTGACTGGAGCAGAGGAGCCGTACTTCCCCGAGAACAAACGGATCAGCAGAACTCTGACTGGCTGCATGGTCATCATCATGATGGTGGGACTCCATATTATCCTACTGATGTACACAACCTACTCCAAAATACTCTGTACTGCAGTAGTAGTAGTAGTATTATACTGTAAATACTAGCACTTGCTAAACCACAACCTCAAACACAGACGAGTTCCAGGGAGTTTTCCCTCATTGTTCTCTGGTGTTTGTCTTTAGGCTCTGGTTTCTTATCAGAGTTCCTCTTCCTCACATCACTCTAAAGGTCCAGAGAGGTTAGAGCAAAACATCGTCCCAATACCAAGTTTAAATAAAGTTGAAAACATTCACTGCACTTTATTAGAGGATGGGAAAGCAATGGATATAAACTAAAGGAAAAAGATGAGAAATAAAAAAAGACAAAACAGAGTAAATGAAAATGGCAGCTTCATCCCTACGACTATTCTGTTCTACCTTTTATCCCAATGGTAAAATATTTATTTTAATAAATTAAAATTATTTTACAATATAATGAAGTAGGATTCAGTTTTTTTCATGAATGGCCCAACAGCTGTTTTATTTTAAATCATTGTCACCATAGCGACCTGTCCCCCATGCACTGTTACCATAGCGACCTTTGCCTAGGCAATGTCACCATATCAACCTGGACCTTTGCATTGTCACCATAGCAACCTGGGTCATACATTGTCACCACAGCAACCTGTCCCCATGCTCTGTTACCATAGCAACCTTTGCCTAGGCAATGTCACCATATCAACCTGGACCTTTGCATTGTCACCATAGCAACCTGGGTCATACATTGTCACCACAGCAACCTGTCCCCATGCACTGTTACCATAGCGACCTTTGCCTAGGCATTAACAACATAGAAACCTGTCCCCATGCTCTGTTACCATAGTAACATTTGCCTAGGCATTGTCGCCATAGCAACCTGGACCTTTGCATTGTCACCATAGTAACCTGGGTCATACATTGTCACCACAGCTACCTGTCCCCATGCTCTGTTACCATAGGGACATTTGCCTAGGCATTGTCACCATAGCAACCCGGACCTTTGCTTTGTCACCATAGCCACCTGGGTTGTACATTGTCACCACAGCAACCTGGGCCTATGCATGGTCACCATAGCAACCTGTCCTCATGCTCTGTTACCATAGCAACCTGGGCACTGCATTGTCACCATAGCAACCTGGGTCTTACACTGTCACCAGAGCAACCTGTCCCCATGCTCTGTTACCATAGCAACCTGGGCCCTGCATTGTCTCCATAGCAACCTGGGTCTTACACTGTCACCAGAGCAACCTGTCCCCATGCTCTGTTACCATAGCAACCTGGGCCCTGCATTGTCTCCATAGCAGACAGAAACCTTCTCTAAAGGTCCTCTTTGATGATAATGGGCCACAACTTAACTATGAATCTTTTTTAAGGAAAAATTGGACCTTATCAAACTCAACATATTTTTCCAGTAGTAAAATCCCTTCTCATTGGTTTATCGGAACTATTGAAAAGCTATAAACTGTAACATGAGGTTCTCAGACTTGAATGTAAACTCTATATAGATGACAGTGATTTGACTGAACTCATTCCAGGTGGTTGTTGTCCTGATGTTCCTCATCGCCATCATCCTGTATCGCACCATCCTCAGCATCCTCATCTACAAGTCCCACAACATGTTCTTCAGCGGCTCTGTGAGTTTCCTGCAGCGTCATGTTGTTCCAGGTCTGCAGCTGCTTTTATTTCATTCATAACTCCTTTAAATCACCGTGAATTCTTCTGTTTCCTGCCCTCAGGCCGGCAGGATCGCCAGTCTATCAGGATCCGTGCTGAACCTGTTGGTGATCCTCATGTTGTCGCGGGTTTACACCTCGCTGGCCCACATCCTCACCCGCTGGGGTGAGTCACACCATCACCCTCTACAATTAATCGTCCCAAGCTTCCATCTCTTTTTTTGTATCTCAAACCAATCAAGGGTCAAGGGTCACAGACCCTCGAGACCCAGGGTAAGATCAGACACTGTAAATACAATATTAAATCATCATGAGACATTTCTGTTTGTTTCAGAGATGCATCGCACGCAGAACAAATACGAAGACATGTTCATCCTCAAAGTCTTCATCTTCCAGTTCGTCAACTTCTACTCGTCTCCAGTTTACATCGCTTTCTTCAAAGGCAGGTGAGAATGGCTGCGATAAATCCATCCATTTTACATTTCCATTCACGCCTTTCTTCCTCCATCTGGGCAGAAACACGACCTTTGTCTACCAGTGTGTTAGCATGCTAACAGTAGCTAGCAGCCCTAGCATAAACAGCTAGGGCTGCAGGTAAAGACATTCGTTCCTACTTTTTATATGTAGAAACATAAATATTTACACTCAGCAACTTTTAATTTGACATAAAACCCTTTTATAACCCAGTTATTCCCAGTGAAAATATCTACAATTAGTCCAAATCCAAAAAATATTTGAGTCTGGATTAAAGTAGATATCAGCTGTGAGCGTGGCTGAAAGCGCCTCCTACAGGCCGATGAGGAAACTACACAGGCTTGAGCTCTTGGTTTGATTGGCAGGTTCATCGGTTACCCTGGAAACTACCACACGCTGTTTGGAGTCCGCAACGAAGAGGTGAGTCTGATGCTAATGCTAATGCTAATGCTAATGATCATCATATGATCCAGAGAGGAAAAGGAGTAACTGGTGTGTGTGTGTGTGTGTGTGTGTGTGTGTGTGTGTGTGTGTGTGTGTGTGTGTGTGTGTGTGTGTGTGTGAGACAGTGTGGAGCAGGTGGATGCCTCATTGAACTGGCTCAGGAGATGCTGGTCATCATGGTGGGAAAACAGCTGATCAATAACATCCAGGAGTTCATCAGCCCGTAAAGAACACACACACACACACACACACACACACACACACACACACACACACACACACACACATTACCAACAATAACAGACACGGAACAGACTCAGGAGGATGAGACAAGTGCATCTCCCGTCACTGAACGACAACTTTATTTAAAAAAAGAACAGAGACGGGACGATAAACAACAACAAAAAGGAGATCGCTGACCACGCTATGCCTGTTGGCATCTTGTTCTTCAAAATGCCTGTTGGCGTCTTGTTCTTCAAAATGCCTGTTGGCGTCTTGTTCTTCATTTTGCCTATTTGCATCTTGTTCTTCAATATGCCTGTTGGCGTCTTGTTCTTCAATATGCCTGTTGGTGTCTTGTTCTTCAATATGCCTGTTGGTGTCTTGTTCTTCAATATGCCTGTTGGTGTCTTGTTCTTCAAAATGCCTGTTGGCGTCTTGTTCTTCAATATGCCTGTTGGCATCTTGTTCTTCAATATGCCTGTTGGCGTCTTGTTCTTCAAAATGCCTGTTGGCGTCTTGTTCTTCAATATGCCTGTTGGCGTCTTGTTCTTCATTTTGCCTATTTGCGTCTTGTTCTTCACTATGCCTGTTGGCGTCTTGTTCTTCAAAATGCCTGTTGGCGTCTTGTTCTTCATTTTGCCTATTTGCGTCTTGTTCTTCAATATGCCTGTTGGCGTCTTGTTCTTCATTTTGCCTGTTGGCGTCTTGTTCTTCAATATGCCTATTTGCGTCTTGTTCTTCAATATGCCTGTTGGCGTCTTGTTCTTCAATATGCCTGTTGGTGTCTTGTTCTTCAAAATGCCTGTTGGCGTCTTGTTCTTCAATATGCCTGTTGGCATCTTGTTCTTCAATATGCCTGTTGGCGTCTTGTTCTTCATTTTGCCTCATTTAGAGGCGTGTTATACTTCTAATATCCTAGAATTCAAATTCTTTATCAGGAGACCTTTAGCAGATATGACATTAAAATGTGATTAATTCAATTCATTAATTACAAAATCCTGTAATTAATTAGATTAATTTATTTAATCGACTGACAGCGCTAGTTACTAACCAAGTATTTTTACAGTACAACAAAACAGAACCATGCAGGTACCTTTTCAAAAAAGGATGTACAACACATTCATGTAACACTGCGTTACAGCAGAAAATCGGCTCATTATTCGGCAGGAAGTTGAAGACGTGGTGGCAGAAGAGGAAGCTGAGTCCGAGGCTGAAGCAGGAGGAGAAGGAGGAGGTGAAGGAGGAGGTGAAGGTTTTTCCCTGGGAGGCCGACTACCAGCTGCTGGTCTGTGAGGGACTCTTCAGCGAGTACCTGGAGATGGGTGAGTGTTGGATTATTAAAGATCATATACCTGTTATTATAGTAGATAATTACCTCTACACTCACAATAGTGTCTGAATAATAAGCACCTTGATTTGTTCAGTTTTCCTATAAATTGTCCTGGTTCAATGTGTCATGTGACAGATGATTCTTTAATTTTTGTGGTGGTGGCTCAAAATAAAAGTCTGCAAACCCAATTTGGCCAAGAGGTTACCACACTAGATCTGGTCGGATGTTTTAATTCGACTCCTCTTGCCTCAGTCCTACAGTTTGGTTTCATCACCATCTTCGTGGCGGCGTGTCCTCTCGCTCCTCTCTTCGCTCTGGTCAACAACTGGGTGGAGATCCGTCTGGACGCCCAGAAGTTTGTGACTGAATACCGTCGGCCGGTGGTGGAGCGAGCGCCGGACATCGGCATCTGGTTTCCCATCCTGCAGGTCATCACGCACGTGGCCGTCCTCAGCAACGTAAGAACCGATTCTCACGCCGTTGTTGGAGGGAGTCAAATCGACTTGTGTTTTTAAAACTCCAAATTTTGTGTTTTTAGGCGTTTCTCATAGCGTTCACCTCGTCCTTCCTGCCCCGTCTCTACTACCGCTACACCAGAGACAGCTCGCTACGCGGCTTCATCAACTTCACCTTAGCAACATCTCCACGCAACTACAGCCAGCAACACGACAACATGTCCTGCAGGTAGGAAATATCACCACGATACCAACAACCATCCTAAAGATAGACATCACCACGATACCAACAACCATCCTAAAGATAGACATCACCATGATACCAACAACCATCCTAAAGATAGACATCACCATGATACCAACAACCATCCTAAAGATAGACATCACCACGATACCAACAACCATCCTAAAGATAGACATCACCATGATACCAACAACCATCCTAAAGATAGACATCACCATGATACCAACAACCATCCTAAAGATAGACATCACCATGATACTAACAACCATCCTAAAGATAGACATCACCACGACTACAACAACCATCCTAAAGATAGACCACGATACCAACAACCATCCTAAAGATAGACATCACCACGATACCAACAACCATCCTAAAGATAGACATCACCACGATACCAACAACCATCCTAAAGATAGACATCACCACGATACCAACAACCATCCTAAAGATAGACATCACCACAACTAGCTGGGTTGTTAGCGAGGTTGTTAGCCTGGATACCGAAGTTGGTAGCCAGGTTGGTTGCCTTGTTGTTATCGGGTTGTTAGCCGGGTTGTTAGCCTTTTGTTAGCCAGGTTGTTAGCCTAGCCTACTGATGACGTTGCTGCTGTCTGCAGGTATCATGGCTTCAGGGATGTGAATGGAGCGTACCAGCCAGAGTACTTTCACCTTCTCGCCATTCGCCTCAGTTTCGTCATCATCTTCGAGGTCAGTGTGGGGGCGGGGCTTACTGGACAGACGTAAAAATTAAATGTTATATATTAAACTACAAAGTGTGAAGTCCTCAGCACTAAGAGGGCTTTAAAGTTTAATCTGACCTCTTTCTGTTCCAGACCTTACAGAAAATTTGCTGTAAAATCCTTTGAGAATACAGGAATGTGCGCTAATAATTTTAATAAGACGGTTCTTCCCGTCCTCCCTCTTCCTCCAGCATGTGGTCTTCTTCATCGGCCGCCTGATCGACATGATGGTCCCTGACATCCCCGAGGAGGTGGAGATGAAGATCAAGAGGGAGCACTACATGGCTAAAGAGGCGCTGGCTGAAAACCAGGTTAGTTAACGAGGATAAGGTCAAAGTTCCCCATCAGAAGTGATGAGACCTCCTCCACCAGCAGTTGGTCTTCTTCTTTGTGTGAAACAGCATCTATACCCGCTTATTCCTCATTAGGGTCACATGGTCTGCTGGAGCCAATCACAGCGAGAGACAGGGATACACCCCAGATAGTCGCCAGCCAATCGTGGGGCACACACACCATTCACACCTACGGGCAATTTAGAGTCTCCAATTAACCTCAGCATGTTTTTGGACTGTGGGAGGAAGCTGGAGTACCCGGTGAAAACCCACGCAGACACGGGGAGAACATGCAAACTCCACACAGAAAGGTCCCAGACCCAGGACCAAGGAGGTCTTGAACCTGTGACCTTCTTGCTGTGAGGCACAAATCATCAATAAACAATCAATATTTGCCCTGATGAAAACGACCATTTACCAATTTAAGGTCAACATTCTATATCATATATCTTCCCGTGGCCACGTCACTGGTCTGGTTTCCCTCAAAGGGCCAATTGTAAAGATCATATATAACTATCTACGTATTATTATTATTATATATGGTATTAAATTAGATAATTGGCTCTCCACTCATCCATCATCCAAACCATCACAGATATGTAGAGACTCATACCAGAATATGCTGATAACCACTGTTAACTATTGGATTTATTTAGTGGGTTAACGAAGTCGTACAAAGACAACGTGACCAGCGTTTCTCCGTTTTACCCGTTTTTCTGACGTAGATTATAGTTCCATTTTTTTTTTTTTTTTTGCTTCCAGTCTCTCGGTAAAACCATGATCCCTGGAGGTGAGGACGTCCTGTCTGGTGGACTGCGGCATCGTGGATCCAGATCCTCACCACCACAAAGCGAGTCCCCACCACCAAACCTGAAGGAGATCCCAGAGGAACCAGATACTCCAGACAGCTGCTGAAACTGAGAACAAGTGGACTACGCTGAAAGGTCCCAGACCATGATGAGACCTCCTCGAGATCTACAAGGCTTGTGTTGAAATTCTAGACTAAGAAGGGCCCGGCTGGAGGTCTACAGACTCCTCTAGACTTGTTCAAGGTCTATAAAACTAAAGGCTTTATTTCACTGGTGATGCGACAGTCAGACAACCTGACAAACCTGCTAAACTTATGCACTGAACAAAATAAAACAGGGACAAAACGACCAAATCAACAGCAAGTTCACATCAGAAAAGGTTAAAATGATGTTTTGTCTGTTTGTTCTTCTCTTTATACATCGATGGTTGTTACATAGATCATTATAAACATAGTTATATAGGAGAATATCACAGGAAGTTGCAATATAATACTTCAGTATTTGAATATAATTCAAATATGGGCATTATTTTTAATAGTTGAACCTGTTATAGGTGTTATTTTTTGTAAATGTGTTGGCTAGGACCTCATTAGCGAGGCTGTTACTGGTCGTCTGGTTGGTGACGTTAGCGGCTAACGATGAAGCTAGCTACCAAAACAATGGCCAAAACAGCAGAAAATATCTGGTCAAGAAAATGTCATTTGTAAAATATGTAAGACTGAATTTGTAATATCACACAATGACCTGCAACTTAAGGGTCCAGCTGTTAACACGACAAGAACCTTTGTCCTGAATCTTTATTAAACGACACATTTACTTTTGAACGTCTGTCTGAGACTATTTTATTTGCGTCAAACTTGCCTGAATTCCATTGATTTAACATTCAGATACACATAGAACCACCGATCCATGGAACCACAAAACCAGAGAAGTATAGAACCAGGGAACAATGGCACTTGATACCATGGAACCAGAGACCAGAGAACCAGAGGTCCAGAGAACTAGAGATCCAGAGACCAAGAGAACCATAAACCAGAGAACCACAAAACCAGGGACCATGGAATTATGGCACCAGAGACCATGGAACCAGAGAATCAGAGAACCAAAGACCCAGAGAACCACAGATCCAGAGACCATGGAACCAGAGAACCAAAGACCCAGAGAACAATGGAACCAGAGACCATTGAACCAAAGACCCAAATCCTAGAGAATAATAGATCCAGAGAACCATGGAACCAGAGGTCCAGAGACCCAAGGAAACATGGCATTAGAGACCATGGAACTAGAGACCCAAAGAACCACAGATCCAGAGACCCATGGAACCACAGAACCATACAACTAGAGAACCACAAAACCAGAGAAGTATAGAACCAGTAAACCATGTCACTTTATACCATGGAACCAGAGAACCAGAGACAAAGAGAACCATAAACCAGAGAACGACAAAACCAGTGACCATGGAACCATGTCGCTAGAGACCATGGAACCAAAGAACCATGAAACCAGAGGTCCAGAGACCCTAGGAACCATAGAACCAGAGACCCAAAGAACCACAGATCCAGAGAACCATGGAACCACAGAACCATAGAACCAGAGACCCAGAGAACCCTGGAACCAGAGACCATTGAACCAAAGACCCAAATCCTAGAGAATGATAGATGCAGAGAACCATGGAACCAAAGAACCATGAAACCAGAGGTCCAGAGACCCAAGGAAACATGGCATTAGAGACCATGGAACTAGAGACCCAAAGAACCACAGATCCAGAGACCCATGGAACCAGGGAACCATAGAACCATGGAACCAGAGAAGTATAGAACCAGGGAACCATGTCACTTTATACCATGGAACTAGAGATCCAGAGACAAAGAGAACCATAAACCAGAGAACGACAAAACCAGTGACCATGGAACCATGTCATTAGAGACCATGGAACCAAAGAACCATGAAACCAGAGGTCCAGAGACCCTAGGAACCATAGAACCAGAAACCCAAAGAACCACAGATCCAGAGAACCATGGAGCCATAGAACCATAGAACCAGAGACCCAGAGAACCCTGGAACCAGAGACCATTGAACCAAATCAAATATAATCCACAACAGGTAGATATCATTCTAATAAAAAACATTATATTTATGTATAAATGTATATAGAGGTAGAATCTGTCTGATGATAGAAACAATATGTTTAAATACAGTTTAAAGGATTCATCAGTGTTTTGATGTTACTGTGTACAGTAATAAAACATACATGTAGTATAACATACATGTTGTATGTACCAATTACAGCAGAGGATTACATCTGGCTGCAGCGCCTCCTGCAGGCCACAGTGTGTAAATACCACATCTTTTTGATATTTTACAGTTTCTCACTATCAATCAGATGTTTCTTATTCCTAAACTGTGTGTTTTTTAAAAAACAGATTATAATGATCTGGAGGAATTGGACATTTGAGCCAATATTTGTCTTATTATGTAGCGCCAGGGTGAAGAGAGTAACAGGATTATATTATTATTACCTTTGACTTAAAATTTGATTATATAGTAATTTATTGGGAGGTTCCTCAGGGAAATATACAGGCTGTTATAAAACTATAGACACAAAAACACAAGAGAAATATGTAAAAAGTCACATGGTATGAAGTAGATGATTAGATTATTCTATATACATCAGTAATACATTATTAAATATATCAAGAGTATAATTCAAGTATATTACATAAAAGCTATAAGTTAATTGAATATTGAATAGAAAGGATATGATATAATATAGAATGTATATATATATTACAAAAAATGACTTAAGCCATTATTTTTAATAGGGTGACGATATGCGTGTGCTTGTATTTTTGGTTTTGCATGTTCAAAATAAATAAATAATTAAAAATTACCGCTGGAATACTGTGTGTCACCTTATATTATGTTTAAAGTTAAGTAAAATCAGTTTAAGTCTCATCCAGATGGAGTTAGAGCTGTTTCCACCCATTGAATAAACAGAGATTGTGATCAGGCGCTGCTCGGGCAGCCCCAGCCCGCTGTGAGTGTGACGTGTAGGACCTCCTCCTCCGACACACGGCAGCAGTAATGGCGGACTACGACAACTACGACGAGCGGGACCGGGCCTACGGCAGCTTCGGCGGCGGCAGAGGGTGAGTCACCGCCGCTGGTGGGGGAGAGGGCGAACCGCCGCCGGGGCCGCAGCGGCGTTTTCCCGCAGCCGCTTTTTCCCCTCCGCCTCCGAGCCGGGGCCCCGCAGCGCGACCCGCCCGGCGCCTACTCGACCGGGGCCGGGCGGCGGGCGCCGTAGGCCCGGCGGAGAGCGGCAGGAAACCCCGCGGTTCCCGGACCTAACGTGCTAACCCTTAGCGGGAGGCTAAGACGCGTGCAGGCGGTATAACGCGCAGATACGAGCGGGGCGTCGCGATGGTTTCTTCGGTGGGAGATGAACTCGTCCCCCCGGACACCCCCCCACCCACCCCGGGGGCGGGAGTCCGGGGGACGAGGCAGAGGCCGCGGCGGGGCTGCAGCTGCGGGGCTGCCCGCATGGCCGCATCATGTGTCCGCAGCTGCAGATCCCCGCAGGAACCCAACATGCGGCTGCGATGCGGATCGATCGGAGTATATCGGTTATTGATCTGTTGTGATGCTGTTTTCCGAGTTTGATCTGAAGTGTGAACACGAGTTGCATCATTTATCGATATTTATGGGTTATAAAACGTATCAGTCAGCTGATTCTTTTATTAAACACTAGACCTGATCAATGAATCTGCGGAGGATTTCCTATAACCGATCGATTACACGTTTGATCTGAGAGATATCAGACGAACTTGTTGTTTTATCTGATAAACATGTGGAATAATGATCTAAATATATAAATAATTAGTGAATAAAACGTCACATCTGAATCCCCTGGAGAAAATAATTGATTACTTTTCTTTGATTCGGCTCTAAATCAAGACGTCAGCAGTTTATTCCTTCACTGAAATGAATGATTATCGGTTATTGATCTGTTATGATGCTGTTGCCCGAGTTTGATCTCAAGTCTTGAGCATCAGTTGGTTTATTTATCGATATTTATGGGTAATAAAACAGCTGAATTATTGATTGATTTGATTTAAATCTTTATTTCCAACATGCATGTGAGCACTGGACAGTTTATTACGATAATATGATAATAAATAATGATGAATAATGATGATAAATACATAAATACAAGCGCTAAACATGTTTGAAAAGGAGTAAAATAACATAAATAATAGTATCAGTATATACATTAAACAGTAGACCTGATCAATGAGGATTTCCTATAACCAATAATCAACTGATAAACAATCTATAACATGGAATAATGATATAAATAATTAGTTAATAAAACAGATCATCTGGGTCATTTGGAGAAAATAATTGATCACTTTCCTTTAATTCGGCTCTAAATCAAAATTAAATGGATGAACTGAGATTTACTCTGAGCTGCCGATCAATAAGCATCATATTGATCCGTATAGGTTATATGTAATCAATCCGTCTGGAAAAGAAAAGTCCCAGTGATGCAGTGATCAGCTGATGAATTGATTAGTTATTCCAGCTTCTCTGGTCATATTTCCATTGGAAATTGATGATTAGGAATGATTGATTACTGATAAATCTGTCAGCAGCATGTATTGATTGATTGATTGGTGCAGTGATTAGTTAGTTAATGAGAAAAATCAGTGCTGACAAATATTAAACAGAAAAGTCACATTTTAATTTATTTCAGCTTCTTAAATGATTGAATGATTTTTAAAAGCTTATAGATTTATTATTAATGATCAATGATTGATTGTATTGATAAGTCATAATTAATCCTGTTTGATTATAACAGAACCCTGATTTTCATTGTCAATCAATCTGCCAATACTTTTCTCGATTGATTAATTGATCGGTAGTTTGATGAATCGTCAGGATCAGTCCTCACATGTTTCAATCAATCAATTTTTCTACCAAATCATTTAAAACCTGCCCATTATCTCAATTGATCATGAATAATAAATGTCTGATATCCACAAGAAACGAAGCTGGAATCCGCCTCAATTATCTGATCATCAATTATTTAATCGATCGGTGTAACGAGGATCTTTTGTGAAGCTGAAACGGATCAATATTTGTCAATTTTTAAATATTTGTTGAACAAAAAGACGACTTTTCTCATGAATAAATGAATCACTGCTGCCGTAAACGCCAGTTAATTACCCATCAACTCACGGAAACGGATGTTTAGACAACTTCATTGATTAATTATTGATTAATCTGCAGATGAATCGATTGAACCTTTAATGTATTGATCTATAGATGAAACTGCTGATCAATATCTTGCTTTTATGACACAAAAGCAGGAAAAGTTCACATTTGAGATTATCACAATATTTGCTGACTCATTTGCTGTTGATCAACAGCCGGTTTAATGGATCTATCATCTGATCGATCAGCTGATCTGTCATCTGATCAATCAGCTGATCTGTATTGACGACAGAATCTCAGATGTTCAGTTGTAGAGATAAAAGTGAGGGTGAATAACGTGGATCTAAATGTACCTGAAGCTGCAACGATCAATATTAATGTGGTTTAATGAGGAGCCGGATCAATCAGCTTCAATGATTAAGGATTTGATCTAATTAACAACCGTTTCGATAATCAATAATTAATCAATAAATGTTTATTTTTTCAATAGATTTGCACCGAATCTAGTTCTTTTATTTTCTTAGAACGTGGAAGACATTTAATTATCGGCAGCTTCATCACAACCCGCCGTTAATCTGTAACAGGAATCAACTGAACTCCGTTTCCCATGATGCTCTCTTGTTCCCCCTCAGGCCCCGTGGCGGTGGCGGCCCCGGAGGCCCCAGGAAGCAGAAGGAGCTGCCGTCAGAGCCGCCGTTCACGGCGTACGTGGGGAACCTGCCGTTCAACACGGTGCAGGGAGACATCGACATCATCTTCAAAGAGCTCAACATCCGCAGCGTCCGGCTCGTCAGAGACAAAGAGACAGACAAGTTCAAAGGTCAGGAGGGGAGGGGGGGGTTGGTCAAAGGTCAGAAGGGGAGGGATAAGGTCAATGGATAGGAATGTGGGGCGTGGGGGGCAAGTTAGAAGGGGTTGGATGAGGTCAAAGGTTTGAGGGCGCAAGGTTAGGAGGGTTTGGACAGCTTCAAAGGTCAGGAGGGGTTGGGCAAGGTTAAAGGTCAGAAGGAGGGGACAAGGTTAAAGGACAAGAAGGAAAGGGGTCAGGAGGGGCTAGGAAAGGTCGAAGCTTGAGGGGGACAAGGTCAAAGGACAGGAGGGACCAAGGTTAGGAAGGGTTGAACAAGTTGAAAGGTTGGAGGTGGGGGAGGTCAAAGATTAAGAGAGGTTGGGTAAGGTCAAAGGTTTTTTGGGGAGGGGACAAGGTTAGGAGAAGTTGGACAATTTAAAAGGTTGGGGGAGGATGAGGTTAAAGGTCAGAAGGGGTTGGACAAGGTCAAAGGTTTTGGGGGGGGACCAGGTTAAAGGACAAGGAGGAAAAAGGTCAGGAGGGGCTGGTTAGGGGAAAAGGTCAAAGGTCAGGAGGGGTTGGGTCTTATCCCTTGGGGGAGGTTAAAGGTCAGGATAGTATGGCGGACACAGTCAAAGGTTAGGAGGCGTTCGATGAATTCAAAGGTTGGGACAAGGTAAAAGGTCAAGGAGGGGGGGGGCAAGGTCAAAGTTAAGGAGGTGGGGGTAAGGTCAAAGGTCGGGGATAACTGTGTTTAATAAGTATTTTACTCCTTTTCAAACATGTTTAGCACTTTTATTTATGTATTTATTATCATTACTATTATTATTAATAGTTGTAGTATTACTATAATTATTAATAGTAGTAGTATTACTATAATTATTAATAGTAGTAGTATTACTATAATTATTAATAGTAGTAGTATTACTATTATTATTAATAGTAGTAGTATTACTATTATTATCCCTTAATAATTAGGAGAAATATACTATAGAGGATCAGTAGATGAGAATCCCACTTCTTTACTGTAATGTTCAAACTGGTTTAAATTCGCTAAAGTATTGTTTTAAATATATATTTCACAGCCCGAACATCACAGTATTTGGTGCTAATATCAGTTCGCAGTAGAAGTACTGCGATGTAATACATCATATATTTATGCTTCTTTCACAATAGTTGTCTCATCTCTGTTTGCTGAGTCAGTGCAGGACAAGTCTGCCATGATCAGACTGTAAAAGGCCTTAGCAACCGCCTTAGCAACAACCTCAGCAGCCTCCCTAGCAACAACCTCAGCATCCGCCTTAGCAACCACCTTAGCACCTGACTTGGCAACCACCTTAGCGACCACTTTAGCACCTTGGCAACCACCATAGCAACCACCTTAGCAACCACCCTAGTACCTGACTTGGCAACCACCTTAGCAACCACTTTAGCACCTTGGCAACCACCATAGCAACCATCTTATCACCTCATTTATATCAGTATTTATCCTTAGTGTTATGAGTTAAAGTACTGCAGTAAACTACACGGGTATTATCAGTTACTGTAGTTAAAGTACTGCAGTAAACTACACGGGTATTATTAGTTACTGTAGTTAAAGTACTGCAGTAAACTACACGGGTATTATCAGTTACTGTAGTTAAAGTACTGCAGTAAACTACACGGGTATTATTAGTTACTGTAGTTAAAGTACTGCAGTAAACTACACAGGTATTATCAGTTACTGTAGTTAAAGTACTGCAGTAAACTACACGGGTATTATCAGTTACTGTAGTTAAAGTACTGCAGTAAACTACACGTGTATTATTAGTTACTGTAGTTAAAGTACTGCATTAACTACACGAGTCTATGGCAGATTTTGCTCTGTGACATCAGTTTAACTACATGTACACTGTACATTTAACTAGTTATAAACTACTTTATATATAACTAGATTAATTACTTTATATACAGTTAAATTGTTTACCTACTTTATATACAACTAACTAGTTTAACTACTTTATATATAAGATTAATTAAATTATATACAGTTACCTAGTTTAACTATATATATATATATATTTTACTAGTTTAACTACGTTACATACAATTAACTAGTTTAATTAAATTATATACATTTAACTAGTTTAACTACTTTATATATAACTAGTTTATCTACTTTATGTAAGGCAACTAGTTTAATTACTTTATATACAGTAAAATAAACTACTTTATATATATTTAACTAGTTTAACTACTTTATATACATTTAACTAGTTTAACTACTTTATATAAAACTAGTTTAACTACTTTATATAAAACTAGTTTAACTACTTTATATAAAACTAGTTTAACTACTTTATATATAACTAGTTTAACTACTTTATATAAAACTAGTTTAACTACTTTATATACATTTAACTAGTTTAACTACTTTATATAAAACTAGTTTAACTACTTTATATAAAACTAGTTTAACTACTTTATATAAAACTAGTTTAACTACTTTATATACATTTAACTAGTTTAACTACTTTATATACATTTAACTAGTTTAACTACTTTACATTTAACTAGTTTAACTACTTTATATAAAACTAGTTTAACTACTTTATATATATTTAACTAATTTAACTACTTTACATTTAACTAGTTTAACTACTTTATATACATTTAACTAGTTTAACTACTTTACATTTAACTAGTTTAACTACTTTATATAAAACTAGTTTAACTACTTTATATATATTTAACTAGTTTAACTACTTTATATAAAACTAGTTTAACTACTTTATATACATTTAACTAGTTTAACTACTTTACATTTAACTAGTTTAACTACTTTATATAAAACTAGTTTAACTACTTTATATATATTTAACTAGTTTAACTACTTTATATAAAACTAGTTTAACTACTTTATATACATTTAACTAGTTTAACTACTTTACATTTAACTAGTTTAACTACTTTATATAAAACTAGTTTAACTACTTTATATACATTTAACTAGTTTAACTACTTTATATAAAACTAGTTTAACTACTTCATATAAAACTAGTTTAACTAATTTATATATATATATAAAACTAGTTTAACTACTTTATATAAAACTAGTTTAACTACTTTATATAAAACTAGTTTAACTAATTTATATATATATATATAAAACTAGTTTAACTACTTTATATAAAACTAGTTTAACTACTTTATATAAAACTAGTTTAACTACTTTATATACATTTAAATAGTTTAACTACATTATATACAGTTAAATGAACTACTTTATGTGTAACTATTTAAACTACTTTATATTTAACTAGTTTAACTACATTATATACAGTTAATTAGTTTATATACAGTTTAATAGATTAACTACTTTATATACAGTTAATTAGTTTAACTACATTATTTACAGTTAAACTCCTTCATATGTAACTAGTTAAAGTACTTTATATATATATATGTAACTAGTTAAAGTACTTTATATATATATATATATGTAACTAGTTAAAGTACTTTATATATATATATATATATATGTAACTAGTTAAAGTACTTTATATATATATATGTAACTAGTTAAAGTACTTTATATATATATATGTAACTAGTTAAAGTACTTTATATATATATGTAACTAGTTAAAGTACTTTATATATATATATATGTAACTAGTTAAAGTACTTTATATATATATGTAACTAGTTAAAGTACTTTATATATATATATATATATGTAACTAGTTAAAGTACTTTATATATATATATATATGTAACTAGTTAAAGTACTTTATATATATATATGTAACTAGTTAAAGTACTTTATATATATGTAACTAGTTAAAGTACTTTAGATGCAGTTAACTAGTTAAACATCCAGTTAGTTCATTCTACTAAAACAAGATATTTTCACCTGTTAATATTTAATTAATTTAATTATTTTTCTGTCATTTATCCTGTTTTGTTAATTGAAGGTTAATTAATCGAATAAACATTTATGACTCGTTTATTTGTTTGTTTACTATTTAATTGTTTTAGTTTGTGTTTTTAATGTAAATGATCCAAACTTTAAATAAAGTTTTTCCTCCTTTGTCTCCTGCAGGTTTTTGTTATGTGGAGTTTGAAGACTTGGAGTCTCTAAAAGAGGCTTTGGCGTACGACGGCGCTGTGAGTATCACGGTCCTACTTTCTGTCCCGAGCAGCGAGGCTAACCTGAGGCTAACCTGACCTCTGACCTCTGACCCCCGCAGCTGTTAGGTGAGCGGTCACTGAGGGTCGACATCGCAGAGGGACGGAGGCAAGAGCGAGGAGGAGGAGGAGCAGGAGGAGGAGGCTTTGGATTCAGGAAAGACGACGGTAGAGGTGGGAAAATACTAAAATAGGAAAATACTACAGTAAAATAGGAAAATACTACAGTAAAATAGGAAAATACTGCAGTAAAATACTAAAATACTACAGTAAAATAGGAAAATACTACAGTAAAATACTAAAATACTACAGTAAAATAGGAAAATACTACAGTAAAATAGGAAAATACTGCAGTAAAATATGAAAATACTACAGTAAAATAGGAAAATACTACAGTAAAATAGGAAAATATTACAGTAAAATACTAAAATACTGCAGTAATATATGAAAATACTACAGTAAAATATGAAAATACTACAGTAAAATAGGAAAATACTACAGTAAAATAGGAAAATACTGCAGTAAAATAGGAAAATACTGCAGTAAAATAGGAAAATACTACAGTAAAATATGAAAATACTACAGTAAAATAGGAAAATACTGCAGTAAAATAGGAAAATACTGCAGTAAAATAGGAAAATACTACAGTAAAATAGGAAAATACTGCAGTAAAATACTAAAGTACTACAGTAAAATAGGAAAATACTGCAGTAAAATATGAAAATACTGCAGTAAAATAGGAAAATACTACAGTAAAATAGGAAAATACTACAGTAAAATAGGAAAATATTACAGTAAAATACTAAAATACTGCAGTAAAATATGAAAATACTACAGTAAAATAGGAAAATACTACAGTAAAATAGGAAAATACTGCAGTAAAATATGAAAATACTGCAGTAAAATATGAAAATACTGCAGTAAAATATGAAAATACTACAGTAAAATAGGAAAATACTACAGTAAAATAGGAAAATACTACAGTAAAATATGAAAATACTACAGTAAAATATGAAAATACTACAGTAAAATAGGAAAATACTACAGTAAAATAGGAAAATACTACAGTAAAATATGAAAATACTACAGTAAAATAGGAAAATACTACAGTAAAATAGGAAAATACTACAGTAAAATAGGAAAATACTACAGTAAAATATGAAAATACTACAGTAAAATAGGAAAATACTACAGTAAAATAGGAAAATACTGCAGTAAAATAGGAAAATACTACATTAAAATAGGAAAATACTACATTAAAATAGGAAAATACTACAGTAAAATAGGAAAATACTACAGTAAAATAGGAAAATACTACAGTAAAATAGGAAAATATTACAGTAAAATACTAAAATACTGCAGTAAAATAGGAAAATACTACAGTAAAATAGGAAAATACTACAGTAAAATAGGAAAATACTACAGTAAAATAGGAAAATACTACAGTAAAATAGGAAAATACTGCAGTAAAAGGAAAATACTACAGTAAAATAGGAAAATACTACAGTAAAATAGGAAAATACTACAGTAAAATAGGGAAATACTGCAGTAAAATAGGAAAATACTACAGTAAAATACGAAAATACTACAGTAAAATACTAAAATACTGCAGTAAAATATGAAAATACTATAGTAAAATACGAAAATACTACAGTAAAAAACTAAAATACTGCAGTAAAATAGGAAAATACTACAGTAAAAAACTAAAATACTACAGTAAAATATGTAAATACTACAGTAAAATACTACAGTAAAATATGAAAATAATACAGTAAAATACTACAGTAAATATGAAAATACTACAGTAAAATACTACAGTAAAATATGAAAATAATACAGTAAAATACTACAGTAAATATGAAAATACTACAGTAAAATACTACAGTAAATATGAAAATACTACAGTAAAATACTATAATACTGCAGGTAGAGGTAGGAAACTAGGAAGGAGGTCCCGGAGCTGGGGAGTGTAGTAAAATACTACAGTAAAATACTAAAATGCTACAGTAAAATACTAAAATACTACAGTAAAATATTAATATAATCCATTACATTAAACATACTACTGTAAAAAATACTAAAATACTACAGGTAGAGGTAGGAAACTAGTAAAATACTACAGTAAAATCCTAGTAGGCTATGCTAAGCTAAAGTATGCTAAGCTAAGAAATGCTAAGCTAGATAGATGGACTCAGTAAACTAGTTTTATCCTGCAGGTGGCGCCTCTTCTTCATGGATTAATTGAAACTAACGAGTTGTTTGGTAACAGGTGGAACAGGCGGTGTTGACCGTTGACCCTCAGAGTTGAAGCTCCGCCTCCTGCAGCCCGTTGGTTTTGTCCTGACTCCCCTGTCTCTCTCTCTCTGTCTCAGGTTATAGAGATGACGACTACATGGGGGGGCGGAGTCGAGGCGGTAGCAGTCGCCCTAGCGACAGAAGGGGGGGCAGCTCGGGTGGGATGGGGGGTCGTTACAGAGACGGGCCGCCCCGAGGAGGAACGACAGACTTCAGAGAACCGTCTGACGGTGAGAAACTTCTACTCACACCTTTACACAAATGCTGCTTTAGGCTTTTATTTTGAAAAGCTGCCATTGTTCTGTTCTGTTATAGTTGCTGTTTGCACCTGTCTCTACCTGTCTCTGTCTCTACCTGTCTCTGTCTCTACCTGTCTGTTTTTACCTGTCTCTGTCTCTACCTGTGTTTGTCTCTACCCGTCTATTCTACCTGTCTCTGTCTCTACCTGTCTCTGTCTCTACCTGTCTCTCTCTACCTGTCTATTCTACCTGTCTCTGTTTTTACCTGTCTCTGTCTCTACCTGTCTGTCTCTACCTGTCTGTCTCTACCTGTCTCTGTCTCTACCTGTCTGTCTCTACCTGTCTCTGTCTCTACCCGTCTGTCTCTACCTGTCTACTCTACCTGTCTCTGTCTCTACCTGTGTTTGTCTCTACCCGTCTATTCTACCTGTCTCTGTCTCTACCTGTCTCTGTCTCTACCTGTCTATTCTACCTGTCTCTGTTTTTACCTGTCTCTGTCTCTACCTGTCTGTCTCTACCTGTCTGTCTCTACCTGTCTCTGTCTCTACCTGTCTGTCTCTACCTGTCTCTGTCTCTACCCGTCTCTGTCTCTACCTGTCTACTCTACCCGTCTGTCTCTACCTGTCTACTCGACCTGTCTCTACCTGTCTACTCTACCTGTCTACTCTACCTGTCTACTCTACCTGTCTCTGTCTCTACCTGTCTACTCTACCTGTCTCTGTCTCTACCTGTCGTCTCTACCTGTCTCTGTCTCTACCTGTCTACTCTACCTGTCTCTGTCTTTACCTGCCTCTGTCTACCTGTCTACTCTACCTGTCTCTGTCTTTACCTGTCTACTCTACCTGTCTGTCTCTACCTGTCTATTCTACCTGTCTCTGTTTTTACCTGTCTCTGTCTCTACCTGTGTTTGTCTCTACCCGTCTATTCTACCTGTCTCTGTCTCTACCTGTCTCTGTCTCTACCTGTCTCTGTCTCTACCTGTCTCTGTCTCTACCCGTCTATTCTACCTGTCTCTGTTTTTACCTGTCTCTGTCTCTACCTGTCTGTCTCTACCTGTCTCTGTCTCTACCTGTCTGTCTCTACCTGTCTACTCTACCTGTCTCTGTCTCTACCTGTCTACTCTACCTGTCTGTCTCTACCTGTCTCTGTCTTTACCTGTCTATTCTACCTGTCTCTGTCTCTACCTGTCTCTGTCTCTACCTGTCTCTGTCTTTACCTGTCTACTCTACCTGTCTCTGACTCTACCTGTCTGACTCTACCTGTCTGACTCTACCTGTCTCTCCCTGTCTGTCTCTACCTGTCTACTCTACCTGTCTCTGTCTCTACCTGTCTCTGTCTCTACCTGTCTACTCTACCTGTCTGTCTTTACCTGTCGACTCTACCTGTCTGTCTCTACCTGTCTCTGTCTCTACCTGTCTACTCTACCTGTCTGTCTTTACCTGTCGACTCTACCTGTCTCTCTACCTGTCTCTGTCTCTACCTGTCTCTGTCTCTACCTGTCTCTGTCTACCTGTCTGTCTCTACCTGTCTACTCTACCCGTCTACTCTACCTCTCTGTCTCTACCTGTCTCTACCTGTCTCTGTCTCTACCTCTCTGTCTCTACCTGTCTGTCTCTACCTGTCTCTGTCTCTGTCCTAGAAATGGACGTGACTCTGAAGCAGCTTAAAATCTGTCTTCTACAATCACTAAATAGATTTTCTCGTCTCGTTCCTCTGATTCATTAAAGCCGCTGCAGAAACGTGTTTCCTGTGTCTCCACGGAGGATTCAGCGTTTGATTCTGTGTTTTCTCCTGACAGAGGAGCGTGCACAGCGGCCTCGCCTGCAGCTGAAGCCTCGGACCGTCTCCGAGCCGCTCAACCAGGTCGCCAACCCCAACTCCGCCATCTTCGGCGGAGCGAAGCCACGAGAGGAGGTGATGCCCGGAGACAAATAAAAAAAAAACAAACAAAAAAAAGACTGACTGGCTGCGGGGGAGGGGGAGGGACAAATAGAGAACTCTAACTTAATAAGGAAAAGAAAAAACAAAAAAAAAGACAAAAAGAAAGAAGTTAGCCACAGTTAGCATTCCTTCCTGACAGACACTTCTTCTTCTTCTTCTTGTTAAAGTTCGGTTTGTACCTGTAAACCTGTAAAACACACACACAAACACAGAAAAAACACGAAAAAACGTTAAAAAAAATGAACAACAATGTCCAGCACCCCCTCCCCCTCCCATCACTCGCTGGTGATGTCATCGACTAGCCCCGCCCTCTTCCTGAATGAATCCCACAGATTAAAAGAAATTTAAATAAAAAGCCTCAGCAGAAGCCCCGCCCCCTCACCCTGATTGGTCATGTCGGAGTGTTTTTGTGTTGTTTTTTTCTCCATCTCTGGTCACCCGTAACCATGGCGACTCCTCAGCGTAGTATAGATCAAAGAGAATTGATTTGTCCCTTCAGAGGGCGGGGCTTCCCCCGGGTCCACCTGTCCAGGCCGGCCAATCAGAGCGGAGGGAAACGAGGGAACGATTCCATAACATAAAATAGACGCGAGCTCCTCTGATTGGTTGTTTTAAGGCGGATCTGAGACGTTTTTTTTTTTTTTTTTAATTAATCCGATTTAAAAAAACGGCGACATCATCCATCCCATAATGAACGGCTTCCTCTGATTGGTCCGTTTGATCCACACTGAAAAACTCCCTCTTAAAGGAAGTAAAAAAGGAGCGTTTTCTTTTCTTTTTTTTCGCCGCTTTTCATCCTCGTGTGTCGGCGGAGGCGGAGCTTACAGATCAAAGAGAGAGAGAGAGATAAAAGAACTTTTGATTCATTGATTTTTTTTCCTTTCATGTGATCTTTAATGGCATCTTTCTGTCTTCCACTGCAGCTCTGACTCGTTTAAACCACCCGTGACCAGACGGTGGCGCTAGCACGCCGCCATTCTCCAACAGAAAAGAAGAAAATTAAAGGTTTTTGTGCTTTTTTGGTTATTTCAGTGTGGATCACGTGGAAGCCGCCGCCTCCCACCAAGAAAATGTTGATAAAATTGATAAGTCCAAATAAATGTTGTACGATGATGTTCACATTTTTTTTTTTTTGGCTTTTTAATGGAATTTAAAAAACCCTTCATCCTGTATTTCTTTCTCTTTTTTTTTCTTTATTTTTCCTCCCACACCGGTTTATCAAACCTGAACGGCGCCGGTCGGGTCTAGTTCTGGACCAGGTCCGGGTCTGTGGAGGTTCAGGGTCGCCCTCCCCCCCCCCTTCCCCCCCTTCCTCCTCCCTCCGTTACTTTTTCCCGGAATGTTTGTCGCTTAAATAATAAAAAAAAAAAATAAAAAAAAGCCGTTTTATTAGTTTTTTCTGGACATGAAATGGAGAAACGTTTTCTTAATGTACGATAGAATAAAAAACATTTTTTTTTTGTTCTTTTTTTTTTTTCCTACACTGTTTATGGCAATAAAACTGTATCATCGTGCATCCAGAATGTGTTGAATTAATTTCAGGGGGAAGGGGGGGGGGGGGGAGGGGGGCGATTCCCGGGTCTGGTTTTTATTTCTTTTCTTCCCAATGAAAGAAGAATAAAGAATAAAGCTCGTTCTGTTCGGCCTCGACTCCTGTGTCCGTGTTTGCTGCAGCGTTATCAATAAAGTTGGGCTCCGATCGTCAATTAATCGATCGGCGAATCGATTCATCCGCGACTTTTATCGGCCGATTGTTGGCGCCAGAAACTGTTGATCCAAAGACTTTAAGAGTTTTTTTTTTTTTTTCCTGTCGATCAATCGTTTTCCATCCGGAACATTCCTGCAGTGTTGCATGCACACACACACACACACACACGCACACACACACACACACACACACACACGATAAAACGCTTGGAAATGTGTGTTTAGTAGATAATTTCTCTGTTGTATCAAGGCTTCTTGACAATAAATGTTACACCATTTAAAAGCCTGTTTATTTTCCTTTTAAAGGGGTAGTTCTCTCTTTCTTTATATATATATTTGAATCTTAGAAAAAACTTTATTTAAAACCTGGTTTAATTGATCTGTTCTTGCTTTAAAAGGTTCAGAAGGCGGAGGGTTACTAAAGCCGTGCTCCGGTCTGCAAAATAGTTCCAGGTTAAATAATTAGAGTCGATAATAAACTGCAGGAAATAATATTATTATATTAAAACATTATGTCCGGAGGTAAATCTCAGTGAAGTGGAGGAGTTAAAGGACGTTTTTATCAGATTTACATGATTATTAAGGTCAAAGAATCCAAATTAACTGGTATCAAAGACTAAAAATGATAATTTAGCAGCAAATTATGGATGTTTTTTATTCAAAAAAGCATCGTTTTTAAGGTTGAATGTGAAATATAAGTATTAATAACTATATTTACAGTTGTATTGACATTTTATATGTGTCTTTATCTCTGTTAAGTTCTGTTAAGTGTATTATTAGTGGTCGTTTTGGGAAAAAAACAAGATTTGTGTCTTTGTACCAAGTTATTTCTATGGTTCTAAGCAGACGTTTGTGTATTTTGTCCTTTAACTCCTTCACTAACACTGAAGGATTTAATAAAATGACGTCTCTGTGCTTAAAAAACACGGAACTATCCCTTTAAATGTTGTTTATTTGGTGTTTGCTGCTTCATTTAATGGAACAGAAGCTTTAAAACAGAACAGAAGTGATTTATTGATATAAATAATGATGATTTCTGCTGAATTCTGTCAAATTCACTTCAGTTAACAATAAAAACATTAAAAAAATACCCAAATACTGCATTATAATAAAAAGTACTACAGTAAAATACCAAAATACTCCATTACAATGAAATATACTACAGTTAAAATGCCAAAATACTGCATTATAATGTAATATACTAGAGTAAAAATATCAAAATACTGCATTACTTTGGAATTTAAACAGTAAATTTAATAAAATACTCCATTATAGTATAATATACTACAGTTAAAATACCAAAATACTGCATTATAATGGAATTTAAACAGTACATTTAATAAAATACTCCATTACAATATAATATACTACAGTTAAAATATCAAAATACTGCATTACAGTAAAATGTACTACAATAAAATACCAAAATACTCCATTATAGTATAATATACTACAGTTAAAATACCCAAAATACTGTATTACAAATAAATACTACAGTATAAATACCAAAATACTCCATTACAGTAAATTATACTACAGTAAAAGTATCAAAATACTGTCTTTGAGTGTGTGCGCGTGCCCGTGCGCGTGCCCGTGTGTTTGAACTTCCTGGTTCACTTGTTTTCAGTCCTCAGTTTGTGAACTTTCTCCTTCTTCTTCTTCTCTTCCAGCTGCTGATCGATCAGTCGATCGATCCGCTGATCGATCCGCCGACTCGTCATCATGCTGATCCACTAACAGCCGGAGCTTTCAGCCGCGGGCTTCATCGGCGTTTTCTCGGAACTAGCAGCGACTTTTGTCGGTGAGTTAGCGTCGGTTAGCGTCGAGCTAAGCTCGGGGCTCCGCACTCGCGAGAGTCTCGGATCCTTCCGTTAGATACCGCGAACGGCCTCGCGACATTTCGCTCCGACGTCTTCCTTCACGTATTAATCATAACAAAACAGAGCTTAACTTAACACCGAGGTTGTTCTCCGACCTACCGGCGTGTTCGCTTAATCAATTTTGTGCATTTTCCCGCGATTGACAGCTGTGTAGCTGCGGGTTCACGGTGAACAGAAGCGGGGCGCAGTGGAGTAGCTGTGAGGGGGTAAAGTCGACAACCGGGGCACACACGAGATATAAAAACAGCCAAATTATTAAAGAATATATAATATTCCACATCCCCGACACACCGGTGCATCAGAGAACAACCGCGGCTCTAAGGTGCGCTGTGCTTTTTAATGATTTGTACATACGGGAAAACGCAGGGGCTGAATTTAATGAGACCGTTTGTCATTTTTAAGAGATGGAGCCAGGACTCCTGGAGAAGCTAACGGGGCTAGCTAAGAGCTAGCTGTGAGTCGGATATTAGCAAATAAGTCTGTGAGTGGAGTTAAACGGGTTAAACTACTGGTTGTTATATATAATATAGTATATATAATACATATATTGTGGTTAAACTGCTTATTAGCTAAGGCTAAGCTAATGTTAGCTTCACTCTTTACTTTCTGTAAACTTCACTAAGTAGCTTGTAGCTGCTAACAAGACTCCTTAGTTTAGATTAGATAGGACTTTATTGATTCTCTGGGAGGTTCAATAAAACTATAGACACATAAACATAAGAGAAATATGTAAATAAAAAAAAACATTATAAAGATAAAATAAACCTTCATTTGTCCCACAGTGGGGAAATTGCATTAATAACATCAGTAGAGACAGTGCAAATGACGAATATATAATAATAAATATAATATAATATATAGATGCACCATATGTACAAGATAGATACGATACTATGAGTAGGATAGATTATTGCACATGTAGATTATTGCACATGTAGGATTATTGCACATGTAGATTATTGCACATGTAGATTATTGCACATGTAGGTTACTGCACATGTAGATTACTGCACATGTAGATTATTGCACATGTAGATTACTGCACATGTAGATTATTGCACATGTAGATTATTGCACATGTAGATTATTGCACATGTAGTTTATAGCACATGTAGTTTATAGCACATGTAGATTATAGCACATGTAGTTTATTGCACATGTAGTTTATTGTACATGTAGATTATAGCACATGTAGTTTATTGCACATGTAGTTTATTGTACATGTAGATTATAGCACATGTAGTTTATAGCACATGTAGATTATTGCACATGTAGATTACTGCACATGTAGATTATTGCACATGTAGATTATTGCACATGTAGATTATTGCACATGTAGATTATTGCACATGTAGGATTATTGCACATGTAGATTATTGCACATGTAGATTATTGCACATGTAGGTTACTGCACATGTAGATTACTGCACATGTAGATTATTGCACATGTAGATTACTGCACATGTAGATTATTGCACATGTAGATTATTGCACATGTAGATTATTGCACATGTAGTTTATAGCACATGTAGTTTATAGCACATGTAGATTATAGCACATGTAGTTTATTGCACATGTAGTTTATTGTACATGTAGATTATAGCACATGTAGTTTATTGCACATGTAGTTTATTGTACATGTAGATTATAGCACATGTAGTTTATAGCACATGTAGATTATTGCACATGTAGATTACTGCACATGTAGATTATTGCACATGTAGATTATTGCACATGTAGATTATTGCACATGTAGATTATTGCACATGTAGATTATTGCACATGTAGATTATTGCACATGTAGATTATTGCACATGTAAGATTATTGCACATGTAGATTATTGCACATGTAGTTTATTGCACATGTAGATTATTGCACATGTAGATTATTGCACATGTAGTTTATTGCACATGTTTATTGCACATATACTTTTAACCTTCAGATCTCATTATAAACACCTGGAACTTCTGTAAAAGTTGTTTATGTTGTTTATGCTTAAAAAATATAATAAATGTATAATAAAATATACTACAATATAAGAACCTAATAGAAACTACAAAAATGTAAAGAGTAAAATAAATAAATATTTAATTATGATGAAATTTAAACAGTAAAAATATGAAAATACTCAATTTATCCAACTATTATTTGTCACTGACCCATTAATAAAAGAGAAGAATAATATAAATATATTTCCTAAATATTATTATATTATGTACAGCATACTATCTACTACTAATCTTCAAAGCGCTGACATAATAATAAAAACTAATGATTAACCCACAGGTTTTAACTCGGGTGATTCATGGTATAATAAACATGGCAGCAACACTAAACTGTCACATGCCACTAACTGGTGACAATGAGTCCGTATTCCTCATATTACTGCCAGTGTATTCCTGTCTTTGAGTGTGTATTTATGGCTCAGTGACATTTTAGAATTAAATTGAAGTAGTATTCCGTGCTTCTCACTAAGTGTGTTCATGTGTTAGGTATGTGGGCGTCCTGCTGTAACTGGTTGTGTGTGGACTCTCCTGATGTCGAGGGTTCTGGCGGCGGCGAGCGCCGTCCTCAGTCCTACACCAACTCGGCCTTCAGCAGCCAGCCGTCGCCTCAGCCTGAACACACCTGTAAGGCCTGCGGGGGGCGCCTCGACACACCTGCCAAGAAGGTAACCCGCCGTCTAGGGCCCAACGATTAAATGCATTTGCAATAATATCGTGATATAATAAAACGCTAAACTAAACTGTATATATGGCGGCTATATGGGGTTATATGACAGCTATATGGGGTTATATGACAGCTATATGGGGTTATATGACAGCTATATGGGGTTATATGACAGCTATATGGGGTTATATGACAGCTATATGGGGTTATATGACAGCTATATGGGGTTATATGACAGCTATATGGAGTTATATGACAGCTATATGGGGTTATATGACAGCTATATGGGGCTATATGACAGCTATATGGGGCTATATGACAGCTATATGGGGTTATATGACAGCTATATGGGGTTATATGACAGCTATATGGGGTTATATGACAGCTATATGGGGCTACATGGCAGCTGTATCGTGTTATATGACAGCTATATGGGGCTACATGACAGTTATATGGGGTTACATGACAGTTATATGGGGTTATATGACAGTTATATGGGGTTATATGGTGTTATATGACAGCTGTATCGTGTTATATGACAGCTATATGGGGCTATATAACAGCTATATGGGGCTACATGACAGTTATATGGTGTTATGACAGTTATATGGTGTTATATGACAGCTATATGGTGTTATATGACAGCTGTATCGTGTTATATGACAGCTATATGGGGCTATATAACAGCTATATGGGGCTACATGACAGTTATATGGTGTTATATGACAGTGATATGGTGTTATATGACAGCTATATGGTGTTGTATGACAGCTGTATGGGGCTATATGACAGCTATATGGTGTTATATGACAGCTATATGGTGTTATATGACAGCTATATGGTGTTATATGACAGATATATGGGGCTATATGACAGCTATATGGGGCTATATGACAGCTATATGGGGCTATATGACAGATATATGGGGCTATATGACAGCTGTATGGAGCTATATGGTGTTATATGACAGCTATATGGGGCTATATGACAGCTATATGGGTCTATATGACAGCTGGTGGTGTTATATGACAGTTATATGGTGTTATAGGACAACTTTATTGGGCTACATGACAGCTATATGGGGCTATATGACAGCTATATGGGGCTATATGACAGCTATATGGTGCTATATGACAGCTGGTGGTGTTATATGACAGCTATATGGTGCTATATGACAGCTGGTGGTGTTATATGACAGTTATATGGTGTTATGACAGCTATATGGGGCTATATGACAGCTATATGGGGCTATATGACAGCTATATGGGGCTATATGACAGCTATATGGGGCTATATGACAGATATATGGGGCTATATGACAGCTATATGGGGCTATATGGTGTTATATGACAGCTATATGGTGCTATATGACAGCTGGTGGTGTTATATGACAGTTATATGGTGTTATATGACAGATATATGGGGCTATATGACAGCTATATGGGGCTATATGACAGATATATGGGGCTATATGACAGCTTTATGGGGCTATATGACAGCTATATGGGGTTATATGACAGCTATATGGTGCTATATGACAGCTGGGTGGTGCTATATGACAGCTATATGGGGCTATATGACGGATATATGACAGATACATGGAGCTATATGACAGATATATGGAGCTATATGGCAGCTATATGGGGCTATATGACAGCTATATGGTATTATATGACAGCTATATGGGGCTATATGACAGCTGTATGGGGCTATATGACAGCTGTATGGGGCTATATGACAGCTATATGGTATTATATGACAGCTATATGGTATTATATGACAGCTATTTGGTGTTATATGACAGCTATATGGGGCTATATGACAGCTATATGGTATTATATGACAGCTATATGGTGTTATATGACAGCTGTATGGGGCTGTATGACAGCTATATGGGGCTATAGGACAGCTATATGGTATTATATGACAGCTGTATGGGGCTATATGACAGCTATATGGTGTTATATGACAGCTATATGGTGTTATATGACAGCTGTATGGGGCTGTATGACAGCTATATGGTATTATATGACAGCTGTATGGGGCTATATGACAGCTATATGGTGTTATATGACAGCTATATGGTATTATATGACAGCTATATGGGGCTATATGACAGCTATATGGTATTATATGACAGCTATATGGTATTATATGACAGCTATATGGGGCTATATGACAGCTATATGGTATTATATGACAGCTGTATGGGGCTATATGACAGCTATATGGGGCTATAGGACAGCTGGATGGTGGTAGGTGTTCCCCTAGGTTCTATTCTGGGTCCTTTGCGGTGTTAATTTCACCAGGTGTGATTGACAGGTCACCTCACCTGTCTCACTGCCCACCTGTCTGTCCATCAGCACGTGTGCGTGGACTGTAAGAAGAACTACTGCAGCCGCTGCTCCGCCCAGTTGGAGCCCCGCCCCCGCCTGTGCCACACCTGTCAGCGTTTCTATGGAAACCTGCTGGAGCGGGCGGAGCTAATGAAGCTGAAGGTGAAGGAGCTCAGGGACTACCTGCACCTGCACGAGGTCTCCACCCACCTGTGCAGAGAGAAGGTGAGCGTCTGAGAGACTGAAAACAAACGCACCCGAGCGACCTTGAACACGACCTTGACCTCTGACCCCCTGTCTCTGTCATCCAGGAGGAGCTGGTGGAGCTGGTGCTGAGTCAGCAGTCCTCACCGTCCAGCAGCTCCGCCCCCGATACCCCGACCTCCGACGCCCCCTCCGTGACCACGGACACCTCTGTCGGGACCCCCGAAACCCCCTCGCCCACCGAAACCCCCGACCCCCCTGCCGTGCCTCCTGAAGTGCCGGTCCAGCCCACAGAGACCGCCCCCGCTGAGCCAGAAGCTCCGGAAGAAGACCAGGTAAAACCAGACCAGGGTTAGAGTTACAGCCAGTAAATGGGAGGGATCAGGTCTGGAGTCTATTTCAAGGATTAGGGTTAGAGTAACTCTGGACTCTAGAGTCTAATTCTGGAATCCGTGTCAAACTCTGGGTTCCAAGTCCAATTTTAGACTCTGAAGTGAACTCTGGATTTTGAGGTGAACTCTTGATTCCGGGTCTATTCTAGACTCTTGAGTCAAACTCTGGAATCCAAGTTAAACTCTGGATTCCAAGTCCAATTTTAGACTCTGAGGTGAACTCTGGATATTGAGGTGAACTCTTGATTCCGAGTCTATTCTAGAGTCTTGAGTCAAACTCTAGATTCCGGGTCAAACTCTGGATTCCAAGTCAAACTCTGGACTCTGTGTAACACTCTGGTTCCAAGTCCAATTTTAGACTCTGAGGTGAACTCTTGATTCCTTGAGTCAAACTGGGGATTCCAAGTCGAACTCTGGATTCCAATTCTAGATTCTTGAGTAGAACTCTAGATTCTGAGTCAAATTCTGGATTCTGAGTCGAACTCTAGACTCTTGAGTCAGACTCTGGATTCTGAGTCTATTCTAGACTCTGGAATCCAAGTCGAACTCTAAATTCTGAGTCCAATTCTAGAGTCTTGAGTAGACCTCTAGATTCTGAGTCAAATTCTGGATTCTGAGTCGAACTCTGGACTCTGAGTGTAATTCTGGACTCTAACTTGAACTTTGAATTCCGAGTTGAACTCTAGACTCTTGAGTCAGACTCTGGATTCCAAATCCAACTCTAGAGTCTTGAGTCAAACTCTAGATTCTGAGTCTATTCTAGACTCTTGAGTCAAACTCTGGATTCTGAGTCTGTTCTAGACTCTACATTCTACTACTAGATACAAGACATTTTCTCTTGTTAAGATGAACTCTCTGAACTCTGAGTTGAGTCTGGGTCTCGAGACTGACGGTCTTTCCTGGTCTCCCGTAGACCTGGGACCCGGAGGAGGCGCCGGTCTTCGGCCGCAGGGCGTCTCTGTCGGACCTGAACGGTCCGGACGACGTGGAGGCGCTGGGCGTCCGCCAGCTGAAGGAAATCCTGGCCAGGAACTTCGTGAACTACAAGGGCTGCTGCGAGAAGTGGGAGCTGATGGAGCGAGTGAGCCGGCTCTACCAGGACCAGCAGAACCTGCTCGGTGAGTCCGGTCCTGATCCGGGACCGAAACCCGGAGTAAAGAGTCGGTATCAATGTCTGCAGCTGCTCACGTCCCACTTTGTTGTTTTCTGTTCCAGCCGCCAACGCTGCCAACGCTGCAGGTGAGTCCAACATGTGGCCCGGGGACCAGAACTGGCCCGGATGAAGGGTCCAATCCGGCCCTAAGTCCATTGGCAGATAGTTTAACTTATTTAACGTTTTTCAAAGAATTTAAGATGAAAAGTCCCATAAAAGGAACAATATTAAGATAAAAATAGTCAAAACTATTTAATCTTATTCATGAAATATCTCTTATTTAATACATTTAGTCCAATATTGAGCAGAATTATCTTGAATTATTTTATTCTATTGGCAGATAATTTTATTTATTTCATGTTTTTGAATGAATTTATCACATAATTTAATTATTATTTATTATTTAATTATTTACTTATTTAAGAAAACAAGACTAAATTGACCAAAATAAAGAAGAAACTTGAAATAAGTATAAATATTATTAAATATTAAATAAATATATATATAATAAATATATTCTATTATATATATTAAATATAAATAAATAATATTAATAAGTAATAAAAATAATTTACTATATATTATAATATAATTATTATATAATATAATTTATTATATATATTTATATTTATTGTTGTGCTTTTCCTATTTGTTCTGAATTGTAGTGAATTTTAATTGCCCGTGTATAAATCTATTTATTTACATAAATTAGTATATATATATATATATTTTTTTTGAAAATTTATTACAAATAAAAAATTTTAAAAAATCATGCTTCATTATGGGCTGTGTGTGTATGTATATATATATATATATATTATATATTATATAATTTTGGTTCAATATGGATTAGAATTATCTTGAAATATTATGATTTAATATTTTTATTATTTAGATAATTCTTATTTCAAGTTTGTTCTTGATTTTGGTCAATTTAGTCTTGTTTTCTTAAATAATATTAAATTGTGTGACTTTTTATTTGACGTTCCTTAGAATAGAACAAGATAAATCTACTCAATATCTGACTAAATGTATTAAACCCAAGATATTTGACACCATTTATTAATCAAATCTGTAAATTCTGGACCCAATATTTAGTAGAATTACCTTGAAATATCTTATTTCAGGTGTTTTTTTTCTTGATTTTGGTCAATTTGGGGAAAATTGCATTGGATCCGTTTAGGAATCAGGCTGCAACAACAAACTGGACTATATATATCGTACAGGAGGCCTAATTATTGCTGCCTCTATATAAACGCTCAGTGAGTTTTGTCCCTCACGGCGCTCCGTACCCGTCCGTTCTCCCCCTAGAGGCCAACGGCGGCGCTGCAGGTCTGGAGGACAACCTGTGTAAGATCTGCATGGACTCGCCCATCGACTGCGTCCTGCTGGAGTGTGGTCACATGATCACCTGCACCAAGTGCGGCAAGAGGATGAGCGAGTGTCCCATCTGCCGCCAGTACGTCGTCAGAGCCGTCCACGTCTTCCGGTCCTGAAGCCGACCCCCCCCCGGGCCAGGTAGACCACCACCCAGCTGCACCTGCTGGTCCAGGTCCACGTAGACCAGAGTTGACTTGTTGTGGGGTTGGAGTCGTTTTTCTGCTTTTTAGATGTTTATAAATGAGATAAGATTCTTGTTTTGTTTGCTTCTTCTGTTCTTCTTCTTCTTCTGGTCTTCTTCTTCTTCTTCTGGTCTTTCTTCTTCTTCTGGTCTTTCTTCTTCTTCTGGTCTTCTTCTTCTTCTGGTCTTTCTTCTTCTTCTTCTTCTGGTCTTTCTTCTTCTTCTGGTCTTTCTTCTTCTTCTGGTCTTTCTTCTTCTTCTGGTCTTCTTCTTCTTCTGGTCTTTCTTCTTCTTCTTCTTCTGGTCTTTCTTCTTCTTCTGGTCTTCTTCTTCTTCTGGTCTTTCTTCTTCTTCTGGTCTTTCTCTCTTCTTCTAGTCTTTCTCCTTCTTTTCCTGGTCTTCTTTTCTGGTCTTTCTTCTTCTGGTCTTTCTTCTTCTTCTGGTCTTCTTCTTCTTCTGGTCTTCTTCTTCTTCTGGTCTTCTTCTGGTCTTTCTTCTTCTGGTCTTTCTTCTTCTGGTCTTCTTCTTTTTCTGGTCTTCTTTTCTGGTCTTTCTTCTTCTTTTCTGGTCTTTCTTCTTCTGGTCTTCTTCTTCTTCTGGTCTTCTTCTTCTTCTGGTCTTTCTTCTTCTTCTGGTCTTTCTTCTTCTGGTCTTCTTCTTTTTCTGGTCTTCTTTTCTGGTCTTCTTCTTCTTCTGGTCTTTCTTCTTCTGGTCTTTCTTCTTCTGGTCTTCTTCTTTTTCTGGTCTTCTTTTCTGGTCTTCTTCTTCTTCTGGTCTTTCTTCTTCTGGTCTTTCTTCTTCTGGTCTTTCTCCATCTTCTGGTCTTTCTCCATCTTCTGGTCTTTCTTCTTCTAGTCTTTGCCTGCTAAGTCTCACTCTTCTTCTTCTCCTACAGGACCCGTGGACCTGAAGGGACCTCCTGCAGAAACAGAGCGAGATCTTTTATTTTGTTGCCTCTATTTTTGTAGCGTGAATAAGAAGCTGTCTGTCCGTATATGAAGAATGTGAGAAGTGACCTTACCAGCCCTCAGACTGCAGAGCTGCTATCGGACATAAACACTGAATGTACTGATCAACACCATCTCCCGATTGATCGCCTTTTGACCTTTGAACTCTCCGGTGCCTTTGGCCGCCCGTCCTCCTCCGTAAAAGTGGGCGGAGCTCTACCAAAGACTTGTGGCTTTATCTGCGACGACGATGATGAACGTGTTCTTAATCCAGCCTTCCACCTGTTTACAGCCTGATCAGCTGATTTTTATGATCGATTCTCTTTAACGCTGCTTCAGTACCGGCAGCGGGCGTTTACAGCCAGCTTCGTTCAGGTCAGGTTACCGGCAGGATTTGACCTCTGACCCCAGCTTTAGGTGTTGGTGCTACACCTTTTACTTCCACAAACTGCCTTTAAGACATAAAACATGTTTAAAACTGCCAATTCCAGTTCGAAGGAGCAGACCAGAGAGTTTTTAAACACTATCAGGACCCCCGAGACCTGGACCAGAGACCCCCAAGACCCGGTCCAGAGACCCCCGGACCAGTGTTTCTGGTTACGTGTGGTTAAACACAAACAAAACCAGCAGAATGGTCCTTTATTTAATGTAAATTTTAATGTTTCTTTCAGTTTCACACGTTCACCAGGGACACAAACCGATAATCAATAATCAATAACCAACAACACGCTGAACTGAAGGACTTTAACCCGGACCAGGACTGTAGCTGACCCTGACGTCATGTCCAGCGTCTGTTTTTCTGGGATTTGAGGATTTAAGGGGAGTTTTTTTTATATGCTTAAGGTTATATTTTTGTTAAATTCAAATGTTTTTTTTTTTATTTGTGATGCCTGTTAGGCCAATAAAGTAGATAATTTAGTAAAAATGTTCAGTCATTGGCTCCTGGAGAGCCACAGATTGACTCATTGAAGCTTTAAAGCTTTAAATTTTATGTCTCTAACGAATTAAAATGATAGTCGGAGGTCCAACTAATACAATTATATGGGAGATGAAACTGATTTATCTTCTCCCAATGAGTCTAGAAGAAGCAGATTTACAGAAATTTTGGATATTTTCTTTGATTCAGTATCAGGTTTTAAACATCAGAGGCTCCAGGACGCCTCCCTGTGGAACTCCACGTGTTAAAAAAGTCGATTTTATTGAACTTCACCAGCAGAAACTTCGGCGGTTTTGAAGCTGATTGTAACGTGTCTTGTGACGACTCTGATTGCACTAAATTTTGAGATTCTTTTGTTTTGTTATGGGGGAAAAAAGGAAGGTATTCTGATTCAGGAGCGATATTTTATCCTTTTTTTGTTGTTTTTCTTGAGGTTTTTGTTCCTGTGAGATCAGTAAGTTTTGATTTTTGTTGTGAATATTTTAGATTTTGTTGTGAAATGGTTTGTACTTTAGTTTTAGCCTTTACAGCGGGATCATGGATTAAGTTAAACTGCACTTTGATTTAATCGCAGCACAATGAGTGTTTTAAATTGACCAAACCTTCATCCGACAGAAACGCGTGATCCTCTTCTGTCTCTTTCAGGTACTTGTTAGCATCGTTAGCGTCGTTAGCCGTCCCACTGAGACCACAACATGTTAGTTTTGTTGAGAAACACTAGCTCAGAATGTTTTAACTCCTCACAGTTCGTACTCTGTGATGTTCTTTTTTCACTTTACTGAAGTCTATTAAACAAAAACTATTTTAAAATGGAATTTATGTTTTCTGGGTGAAATTTGCTGATTATTTTTTAATAAAACAGGGTTTTCTCTCAGTTGTGCGTCTGTTTTTTTTAGTGTATTAGTTTCATACTTTGAGATTATGTTCTTTTTTTTACTTAACGCAACTACCTGTAACCATCAAACCTGGGAAATTATCAATAATCAATCATGCATTAACCAATAAAACACTGCTGTGTAGAATATTACATGTTGCACGCATTTATTAATTCATTCAAACCTTTATTTAATCTTCATTTGCAAAATAAAGATAAAATCAGTGTTAAAACAGATGCATATGGGAGAAAAGTAGCTTATAAACAATAAAATGGGGACTTTTTGTTAATTAAAAGCAGTTTTATATATGTATAAATATCTTTTCTATTCATATAAAATATTACAATTTCTGTAAATATTATTTTTAGTTAATTTATTTTGTATTTAATATTTAAATTTAATATAAATGTATTTTTATATTCAATATTAAATTATTTAATACAAATATAATTTTATATTTTTTTTATAATTTATTTATATATATATATATATATAATTGTTTAATTTATAGTTAAATTCATACTTATTTATTTCTTTTTCTGTATAAACAGACCAGCTAAGTCTTAAATAATGTGTTTTCACTATTTATTAAAAAAAACCTCCGCTCATTGGTTGTTCTGGGGTAGAGGGCGGGACCTCGGCTCTCCTCGCCCGTCTATTGGTTGATTATCGGAGTAGAGGGCGGGATCTCGGCCCTCCTCGCCCGTCTATTGGTTACTTATCGGGGCGGTGGGCGGGGCTCAGTTTGAACCAGGCTCCCGCCACGGACGCAAAGTGTCGGGTTTCCAATAGCAGCGGTTAGCATGAAGCTAAGCTAACCCGTTATCACCGAATACCGTTAACTGTCCGCTGTTCCGGTTCCTGTAAACGTTCGTTCATCTTCCTGAGCTTTCTTTATCACAGCGAGGCGGCGGTGTCATGGCGGAGGGAGCGGACTGCGGCTCGCTGAACCCCGCGAAGAGGAAGCATCCAGCGGGGAGGAAGAGCCGACAAGTCCCGAAGAAGAGCTCCGGCAGCCGGGTAAGTCTAATGCTAACAGGTCGCTGCTAACAGCTGATGCTAACAGGTAATGCTAACGGGGGGGAAGTGCTAACACTTTGAACCAACTTTAGTTTGAGTTCTGACTGATCAATAATTAAACTATCGGCCGATCAGCTGTTTGTGACGTCACTGTCGATGGGTAAAAAAAACTTTATTTTGGAGGCCTTTTATTTTGAGAAGTGCGTGCGCGCGTGCGCGTGGCTGGCTTTTGTTTTGATACTTTGGGAAAACCTTTTCTTCTTTTCCGCTTCCTTTGTTCTTGTTTTTACAACTTTTTTCACATAAATGCAGCAAAACTAAAGTCATTAACACACATTTAAATGTCCCCAGTTGGTGTTTGTTGTTGTTTTTCCAATACTTTTTAGCAGCACACGTCAAAAAACGTGATAAAATGAATATAAAACTATAATATAAATAAAACTACATTAAATTAAATACTATAGTGAACACTAAAGTGACGATTAAATGCAATAAATGTTAACATTCAAAACATAAAGAGTGGTAGTTACACAAATAGGGTGTTAAAATGCAAATGTTATGAGACACACACTTATTTCTGTTCTATCTCCAAAGTTCTGGGGATTTTCTATGGGAATTAACAGGAATTTACATAATTAAATGTTGGCTGTTAACAGGAAAATTAAATATAGTTTGGGGGAAATGTTGCTAAAACAACCAGATTTAAAGGGACAGTTCAACATCGTCTGAACAATATGTCCCTTACTTTTTTTTTTTTGGAGATACCAAATCTGAATCAAATAAAGTGCCATCACATATTCTGTTATCATTATCATTCATTATTATTATATTAAGCTATAAATATATCCGATCTATAGTGGTATTAATGATTAACTTGCAAATGTTTAATAAGAAGGTATTCATACAGTAGCTAACTAGCTGGTAAATCAGGTGCTACATGTTGAATATTCCCCAAATTTCCAAAAGTTACTTCCCATTGAAAGGTTTACACAAACAAAAAGTAAATGTGGACATCTGGGTCTCAAAATGTGCCTTATTTTACTTCCCTATATGGCATTTTCCTCAAAAGTTTCTATTGTCAACCCCTATTATTTTAATTAAATAACGTAGCCTGAATATAAATTGGCGGATCTTTCGTAGCCTAAAAGCCAGGCGTTGGCGTTCTAGAACTAGAAGTGACAAGTTTCACTATGAAACTTGCCGTAGTTCATCATATTCACAAGGCCTTAACTACCACAGGTGAGGTTTTAGTGGAAAAGATATTTCACATGGATGTAGGACACTTGAAGAACTTGAAGGAACCTGTAGGAACTCTAGGACATCATGGGGAGAAGGAAGAGAAATTCCAATTCCAATGCAATTCACCAGCAGTGAAACACAGGATCTTCAGCCATTTTTTCTGGTTCTTTCTGAGGACTGTGTTTAATTGTGTCCATTATTGGTGCTAACAAGCTGGAAGAACTGGCCATCGTCTTCCATAATTGTTGGGGACGACCATGGTGCAAATAATGGAATCTACGATCCAATACTGGCACCAGACGAGTATCGTTGAGACTATTACAACCAGAAAAGGACGACATTCATTGGTTCTGGACGGCAAAGGTCCTATCTGGTCAAAGAACGATGGAGCTGCCTTCTTAAAAGAAATGCTAGCGAGCAAGAAGACGCTGACCTTCTCTGTGCTTTATGACATTTCATGAAGAACATGGGGACTTTGTTAAAGGCTTTAACTTCATCAGCTGCACTTCTGTAGCCCAACGTGTTCTGTTGTTCAGTAAATCCAATAGATACGGCTGTCACATTCTCACGTATATTCTCTATAAACACAAAGAGGCAAAACTACAGAAAACACCGTCTCCATTCTGAAACAATAACTATTAATCAGCCATTTATTAGTAACGACGTCCCTTTATTTTAGTTTTTATTCTCAAAAAAACCCTAGAGACTGCGTTTGCATACTCGGTTGATCTTGATTTGATCTAGTCATAACTAGATTTACTTCTATTTATTTACATTATGTTGATTTAATTACACATTTGTGCGCTCGTGCCTCCATCAGTTCCCCGTGAGCCCAAGAGTTTGTGTTTAGCTTCTGCTGAAGGAAACACTGGAATCTCTCCACCAGCTCCACACTCTTCTTACTTCCTCTTTCCTGTGTCCAATCAGAATCCTGCACATACAGTAGCTCTCCAGGACCAGGGTTGGAGACACCTGATTTAAAGTGATCCAGAAACCTTGATTTCTTCCGGATCATCACCAATATTTAGTCATCTGTTCATGGTACCATTCCCAACATTCGCTGAAAGTTTGACAAAAATCCGCCCAGGACTTTGGGTTATCTTGCTAACAGACAAACGCTGGCTAACAACATAGCCGGTCTTATGGCTTCATTATTTAAGGGCTGACCCAAAGTTCCCATGGTGTTTGTTTTAGCCTTTGTCTACTCAGGAAAACCCTTGTTATATTTAAGTGAGGGCGGCACGGTGGTGCAGGGGTTAGTGCTGTTGCCTCAAAGCAAGAAGGTCGCAGGTTCAAGACCTCCTTGGTCCTGGGTCTGGGACCTTTCTGTGTGGAGTTTGCATGAGTTTTCACTTCCTCTCACAAAATGGTGTGTTTGCCCCACGATTGGCTGGAGTGTATCCCTGCCTCTCGCCGTAACGCGCTGGGATTGGCTCCAGCAGACCATGTGACCCTAATGAGGAATAAGCAGGTATAAGATGAGTTGAATCCCACAGAGACATGACAGCTGTCAAAGTACCGGGGAATAAAAGTAGACGGACATAGTTTGCAACCATTCAGAGAGCTAGGCGGCCACGTAGCGACGTTCAGTTATATCAGGTTGGTTGAAAACATTCACTCATGTGCTACTCTTTCTCACCATCAGCTGTGTGTGAATCAGCTGTGTGTGAATCAGCTGTGTGTGAATCAGCTGTGTGTGAGTGTCTGGAATAGAAATATAGTCTATATGAAAAAAGAAAACCAAAGGAATAGTTGGATTTTTGTGTTGAGTCACAACATGTGATTTTGGTTCAGTCTGTTTTTATGACACTTGGGGGAAAAAAAAATGAATTATTGCCTTTTAGTCCGAGTAGAACTGGGCGACTGAAGAAGGAAACATTCACAGTAGAAGAACCACTAGAGCAAAATGGCAGAAGCTCATATAAAATGGAAAAAAGCCATGTGATTATCCATCTTGTACTGTTCTCCAGGTATTTTCTTTATAAAGTGATGAAATAAAAGGTCAACCATTAACGGGGGCTGTGTTAACGCATTGAAATGACACATATCGCCCCCTAGTGTCTGATTAGAGGCTAAAACAGAATTTTGAGCCAGACACATTCCAATAAATACTGAAAATGGCAAAAAGAATTGCTTAATATAAAGTTACTGTTGTCAATGATGGAAAATTGGACTGAATTATTGACTTCTCGGATATAAAACCAAATTAAAACCCTTGGTTTTCTTCTATCATCTTGCGTAAAAATACTTACATAAAAGTGTCTCAGATGGAGACGAAACAAATTCAGTAATCAATTAAGTTCTCGTAATTCTTTAGTGGCAATAAAACCGTAATGAAGATGAAAGGAGACGCTTTAGTGCTTTTACTGGATGGTAAAATAACACTTTTCTGTACACGAGTACCGAGCAAACCGATCCTAGTGATGCACAAGATGACGTTACCCAACAAACAACAAAGATGCCCCATGTGGAATGTGCCCCGTGTACGGCTAAGCTAACAAACACCGAATGATCTATTGTTTTAGATCGAAAAGCCACAATTTTAACCAGGAATCTGCCGTTTTGGATATTTTCTGAACCCAAATTTGAACTATTATTCTTGGTATGTCGCCTCCTTGACCTTCACCACTTTAAGTTCTTCAGTTGTAATAGCTGCTATTGCTCAAACACTCAATGTAGCCTATATATATCATGGTTCTTTTGTTGTTTTGCACTGAAACTCACAATATCTGCCTGCAAAAATACAACTTTTTGTTAAAACTGAGGCTCTGTTCTTCAGCCACATGGAAAGAAAGTTTGAAAACTGTCTGATAGAAGTGTGGAAAAGAGCCTTTTTACACAGCCATTCCACTATAGCGGTGCAATGAAGACTCCTCATTATTCCTCCTTACACTGAACCAAACAAGTCGGTGTTATGTGGCCCTGAGTGTGACTGTTCTACAGCACGTTGGCGTCCTGGAATCAGAGGCTTGACCGATGTGATCTGTGACACAACAGTGTTGGCTTCTACACTGACCTACCATGACATTTACATCGGCTTCATCAGCTGATATTTATCTCATTTGTAACCTGAATGAATAGTGAATATCTCTGCACTGACAGCTGTCAACAAGTTGGTAAAAAACAAGTAGACTGACACAACCCACAGCCAATCAATGAGCTAGAATGGGCTGCTATACAGGGCTTATCTTGCCTTTTTTTCCATTTCAATCACTAAAATCTGGTACTTGATACTTAGTTCTGGGGCTTTCTGGTTTCAGTGCAGAACAATTACACGAAGCTTGTATCATACAGTTAAAACAATGCAAGAATTAGGAAACTGCATTGATCTCATTATCTCAAGAGTTTTAAACAGTGTTGGGACTCAATTAAAAAAAATAGATTTTAGCTGACAAATGAATCAAGTCTATGAAACACTACAAACTTAGAGTGTGCAGCGTCTTATTGTTTCCACATGTTGAGTCTAACTATTAAATTAATCACTAACTAAAACAGTTATTTTATCTCAGAATGAGCAGATTTTCTTAACATCAGAGCATTTAGCAGCAGCCGCCAAAAACACACCATACCAGCTAGGTGTATAGGCTACATCTGGTACAGCAGTTATTACAATTAAAGGACTAAATAAAGCATCCATGTCTTAACTTAAAGTAGAGCAAACAAGTCTTTCAACTTCAAAGGGGGTGCAGCATGCTAATGTAAAATGATAAAAACAAAACCTGGGTTAGGAAAACAGCAAAAAAACACGTGGAGCTTTTATGATCTCAAGATCCCGTTGCCTGAAATCAGATTTTTTGATCTAAAACAATAGATCGTTCAGGCCTACCTGGTCCTATTCTTGGTTTTACTTCCTTCAGGTTCAAAGTGGGTGGAGCAGTTTCTTTAATGTGATGTAACCAGGTTGCTGGACACTGATTGGCCAGAAATTTACATCACAGGATGAGTGGTGATTGTGGATAAGTTTGTTATAGCAGTTTTGCTCATGTTGTGACAACCCTGTTCAGTTTAATTCTTGATGGAAATATAATTTTCCTGGTTGTGGTGAGTTGAGCTGGTATGGTCTATGGGGTTTTTTTTGGCGGCTGCTGCTAAATGCTCTGATGTTGAGCAGAAAATCTGCTCATTCTGAGATAAAAGAACTGTTTAGTCAGTGATTAATTTTAATAATAGTTAGATGATTCAACATGTGGAGAAGAAGCTGCACACTCTTTCATAGACTTGATTCATTTATCGACCAAAATCCATTTCAATCAGAACAATTTTTTTAAGTTTGGTGAGAGAAACTCTTGGTGAGATAATGAGATAAATTCAGTTTGGTGTTTCTATTCTTCCAGGTGAGTCTGGAGAAAGTTCTGGGCATCACTACAGTCAGCAGCAGCGGTTTGACCTCCGACCCCAACTCTGGGCTGATTGCCTACCCTGCAGGGTAAGTCCCGCCTCCTCACACACCTGTATGAAAGGGCCATGCCCACAAAACGCAGCAACAAGGGTTTCTATCTAAAGAACATGATCAGAAACATTGATTACACTTTTTTTTTTAAAGCAGATACCTGCATAGTGTTTTCCTAGAATGCATTTCTGCATCGGTATTTACCTGTTTTGTGGTTCAGGTGCGTCATCGTGCTGCTTCACCCGAAGAACAACAAACAGAGACACATCATCAACGCGTCCAGGTACGTCTTATAATCTGTTTGATCAATAATTCACAATAATCAGCCTGATGTCATGATTGTAATGTCACTTCCTGTGTGTTTCAGGAAGCCCTTCAGTGCTTTGGCCTTCTCTCATGATGGGAAACACCTGGTTACTGGAGAGGTAAGAGCTGAGGGTCACATGACTGCCACGAGAAATGTCAAATATCATTGCAACTCGATTAAAATTCAATGAATCGCTCGGCGTTACCATCGTGTGACCGTGTGTGTTTCAGAGCGGCCACATGCCGTGTGTGCGTGTCTGGGAGGTGGACGGAGGTCAGGTGGCCGAGGTCCAGACTCATAAATACGGAGTTTCCTGCGTGGCGTTCTCCACCAACAGCTGCTACATCGTCTCTGTGGGATACCAGCACGACATGACCGTTAGCGTGTGGGACTGGAGGGTGAGCACCGGTGCCATGGATGTATTATAAAACCTGGATATGGTACGATCGTCTTTTGTTGTTGATTGTAACTGTGTGTGTGAGCAGAAAGGTTCCATCATCGCCTCCAACAAAGTCTCCAGCAGAGTTTCGGCCGTCTCGTTCTCCCAGGACAACAGCTACTTTGTTACCGCCGGCAACCGACACGTTAAATTCTGGTACCTGGACGCCTCCAAAGAACGGCGGGTACGTCGTCTGATCAGCCAATCACAGCCCACCTATATGTTGTAATCATATATTTATGTCTGTGTTGTTGTTGGCTTTGTGTTCTGCAGGTGAACAGCACGGTGCCTTTGATTGGACGGTCGGCGTTGCTAGGCGACCATAAGAACAGCGTATTCAGCGGGGTGGCGTGTGGGTGTGGCCTCATGGCGTCCAGCACCTACTGCATCACCAGCTCCGGGCTGCTCTGTCTGTTCAACAGCAGCCGACAGCTGGAGTCCTGGGTCAACCTGAACGTCAGTGTAACACCTGTATAAGCACACCTGTATGACGACTAACGCACCTGTATGATAGCTAACACCTGTACACACCTGTATGACGACTAACGCACCTGTATGATAGCTAACACCTGTACACACCTGTATGACGACGAACGCACCTGTATGATAGCTAACACCTGTACACACCTGTATGATGGCTAACACCTGTACACACCTGTGTGACGGCTAACGCACCTGTATGGCGACTAACGCACCTGTACACACCTGTGTGACGGCTAACGCACCTGCACACTTGTATGACGAACACACCTGTATATTGACTAACACACCTGTACACACCTGTATAACGATTAACATACCTTCATGACAACTAACACATCTGTACAGAGTACATCTGTATGACTAACACACATGTACACACCTTTCTGACGACTAACACACTTGTATGATGACTAACACACCTGCACACGTGTATGACGAACTCCTGTATATTGACTAGCACACATGTACACACCTGTATGACGGCTGACACACCTGTATGACGGCTGACGCACCTGTACACATCTGTATGACGACTGACATACCTGTATGACGGCTGACAAACCTGTACACACCTGTATGACGGCTGACACACCTGTATGACGGCTGACGCACCTGTACACACCTGTATGACGGCTGACACACCTGTATGACGGCTGACACACCTGTATGCCGGCTGACACACCTGTATGCCGGCTGACACACCTGTACACATCTGTATAACGGCTGACGCACCTGTATGACGGCTGACACACCTGTATGACGGCTGACGCACCTGTACACATCTGTATGACGGCTGACGCACCTGTATGACGGCTGACGCACCTGTACACACCTGTATGACGGCTGACACACCTGTACACACCTGTATGACGACTAACTAACACACCTGTATGACGACTAACACACCTGTACACATTCAGGCTTTTAGAGGCATTTTAGGTGTAAATGTGTTAAAATAAGTGGTTCAGCAAGGAGATGTGGTACATTATCTTAATTTGATGGTTTTCATTCTGTGGCGCTGCACCACAGATAAGGAAACCCTGGAATGCCACACCTGTATGAAGACGGAGGTAACAGGACGGTTTTAGTTGGATCATTTCCTGTCGGCCTGAAGTAAAACAACAGTATCAGGGTTGGACTTTGTGTTTCTGACGCTGCTGCTGTTTTGTTGTTTCACAGACCAAGTCGGCCAGCTGCCTGGTGGTCAGCGAGGACTTCATCTTCTGCGGCTGTGCTGACGGCATCATCAGAGTCTTCAGTCCATCCAACCTGCAGTACATCACCACGCTGCACCGACCCCACCACCTGGGCGTCGACCTCACCCAGAACGTCCAGCACGGGTAAAAACACTCAACTAAATAAACACCCAGAGAACTGAGGGCGAATACTGACCGGCTGCGTTTCCACAGCAGCCTGTTACCTGCCAGCCCCGACGCCCAGTACCCCGACACCTCGGCCCTGACCTTTGACCCCGCCGCCAGACAGCTGACCTGTGTGTACAACGACCACAGTGTCTACGTGTGGGACGTTAAAGATGTGAGGAATGCTGGGAAACTGTACTCCGCTCTGTACCACAGCAGCTGTGTGTGGAACCTCCAGGTCAGTCAAGGACATAGAACCAGTATCACCAGTACCACCAGTTCTATGGAAAACATGTCACCTTTATACCTGAAATACCTGAAAATCCAATAATTCCACCAGGGGGCGCTAAATCACATCTGCTAGAATTAGAATATGTGAATACCAGATAGTTTAACTCTGTTAAAAAGGTTTTAAAGACTTTTTTAAAGTCTAAATAAATAAAATTCAGCATTTTTTTTGGACTTTCTCATTTTGTCAACTCTTATTTGTCACTGAACCAACCATCAAATATTCATATTTTTAATATAAAAGTTTAAATAAGCTTGTTTTTTTAAGCTGACATTGCAAAAACAGTCATTGAAAATCAATGGCGCTGCTAATCTTTTTGTTTTTTGGTCTTTTATTTTGTAATATCAGATTCTTTAGGTGCTAAATTATGGTTAACATGCAGATGTGCACCAACAGATCTAAATATTAGTGATTAGTATTAGTAGTATTTTAGTATAAACCCCAAAAAATTTATGCTATTTGATGCTAATTTTCCCATGTTAACTATGAATTTGTTTGTCCTAATGTAACTTTTTCTAAACTTTACTTTCTGGGGTTCTTTGAGTTTGATTCTCTTGTGATTTGTTTGAGGTTAAACCTCATTTTGACTTAAACTGACTGGACTCTGCTGTAGATTATAAGGTCCACATCACGTCTCCTCCGTCCTCAGGTGTATCCGGAGCTGTCGGATCCGTCTCGGGCCTGTCTGCCTCCGTCCTCCTTCCTCACGTGTTCCTCTGATAACACCGTCCGTCTGTGGCACATCGACCCCCCGACAGGACACAGGAACCTCTACAGCCACGTAAGAACGAGTAAAAATGAATCACAAAGGGGCCAAAAATTACTGTTAAATTACCATCTGCTGTCTCCATGGTTACAAACCTCTTTTTTTTTTTTCCTGCAACACGATCAATAACAGCGTGGCGTCGTCCGCAAATGTGCGGATATGAGATAAAGTGTTAAACCGTCATGTCTAAACAGAGAGAAGTTGTATAACAGGATGTTGAATATCCATTTAATAATCCCACTTTGAAAAAACTTTATTAAAAACTCCAGACCGTCACGTTTTTTTTGGGTGAATGTGTATAATGTCTAGACCCCGAATGTAAAACAACCCCCACTTTTTCAGTCTTAATTCAATGCAAAAACCACCGTCTTGATCCCAGTTTTGGTTTGTGTGTCAAATGATCTTTGACATTTATACACAATTTCTGAAAGAATGAGCCCTAATGAGAGTGAAATACAGTCGTTTAGATGAGAAAATCCACACATTTAAGGAGAAGGAGCAACATAACGGGTGTTAGAAACACAACAAATCTTCACAAACCATTTTGTTTTTAAATGTACGTTGGTGTCATTCCAGAATTTAACTCCAATAGAGGAGATAGAGCTCCTTTACACACCTATAGAGTTGGTTTAAAGTTGTCTTCATTGAAAAAACAAGTGTTTTTCATCCAAAAATAAGGAAATTTCTAAGTGGCCCCAAACTTTTGAATGCTAGTGTAGCTCTGAACATGATATAACAAATTTCATAACATGATCGTTCTTGTATTTTTGCACCTTTAATCCCAACCGACGCAGCACCAGAATCATACCGATGTGTTTTTTTCGTGCAGGACCTGCTGAAGATCTTGTACATGGGGGAGAACATGCAGCACCTGCAGGCCGAGGGGGACAGGGAGGCGGCCGGAGCTGATGGGAAGGCTGGGATCCGGGTGTTGGGAATCAGTCCTGATGGACAACATCTGGCGGCTGGAGACCGCTCTGGAAACCTGAGGTGTGTTAGTCGAAAAACATCCACCCGACCTGTTCGATCCGCTGAGAAAACATGATGGAAACTCTGTCTTTCACAGATCCGGTAGTCATGTATTTTATTGGGTTCCAGCCTGAGTAATCCATAATAGAAGCAGAAGGTAAATCTGGGATTCTTCTTTAAATAGTCCTCATAGGTCATACAACCAAGTGTGTTACTGACAGTGTTCCTGCAGGGTCTTAAAATGGATAAATTAAGGAATAATACCTTAAAAAGACTTGAAAATGTTCTGAATTTTGATATTTGGGACCTTTACTGTACTACTACAGGTGAGGTTTTAGTGAAAAGATATTTTCCCTGTTAAACTCCAGGTTCCCCCTGAGATTGCTCCACTAATCATGTACAAATATAGTGAAGCTATACATCAAATTAAACAGGAGAAACTCCACTACAAGCACATATAAGTCATATTTACACACACCAAACACAACTCCAACACCAAGCTAATTAATTAACAAATATGAAAATCGGTATACGATCATAAAGCCAACCCACTCGCCACATTTTGATGGCTAGCGCTCTGATACTTCATGTTATACAAACAAATGACATCTCATATGAAAGCTGAGACTGTGACGAGTCCAACGGTACCATCAGTGGAGCTTTATGACAAAAACTCAGTAAACTAGCAGCCAAAAAACACTACAGTAAAAAGTCGCTTAGTTTGAAGCGACTAACAAAAAATGTGTTTAAAAAAAATGTGAAATGGGTATAAAGTGTCTTCAAAAGGTCTTGAATTGAACTTGAAGAAACCTGTAAGAACCCTGGTGACAGCCAGTATATGACCCTATTAGATTAAGAGTTGATGTGTTCTAAGAGGAAAAGACGCTTTGATGCTGGTAATCTTCCTAAAATCCAAACAAAAAAGGGTGGAGTGACCAAGTTGGAGCCTTGGCTCGTCAATCTACAGCCGTTTGATTCTTCCCTCGGCCAAACAAAAATATGAAAATTGCAGTTTGAACCCACTGATATAAATAAATTCAGAGGCAGCTCAGCCTCTCTCCATTCTTCCTGCAGAGCAGCTAATGACCCGTGGGCCCCGTGACCACCACTATTTGGATTAAATCCCATGCTTTCCAGTGATAAATCTGTTATCGCCAGCGGTAACCATGGCAACCCATCATCCCCAATCAGCGCTCGTCCGCACAGCGTACGAATGCAGCGAAGACTTTAATGTCTGAAAAAAGCTCCAGTGCCCTTTGGCTTCGTTGCGCGATGCACAGAGGACTGATTGTTCTTTACATGTAGCGGTTTTAGCTCAGCTAAATTGGTATGCCCAAAGTGGAAATAGCCGGCTGACGAAATAATATGGTGCCTGTGAACAACACTCAGCAAGTCAGCTGAGACGGAGAGAACAGGAATGGGGGTAACTGGTCCTAAATAGTCTGTTTGGGTTCATTGACCAGATGAACCCAATCGCATTAATGTCTGCTGTTGCACCTTTGGTGTTTTTTTTTGAAGCTCTCAACTCCAACTTTCCTCTCACTTCATTATTAGACTAGTACTAATGTCGTCTTTCTTCATGCAGGTAAGACTGCGGTAATTTTGGGTGGGAGTGACCATTTCTGGTGACGGATGTGTGATGTTTTGTTGGTCCTGTGCTTCTGTGTTCAGGATCTTCGGTTTGGAGTTTCTGGATGAGCTGGTGAAGATCGAGGCTCATGACTCTGAGGTGTTGTGTCTGGAGTTTTCCCCGTCCTCCACAGGTACGACCGCAGGTCACAGGGTCCACTGACCTTTAGCTTATTAATACAATGGTGTTACGGCCAGATTTGTGAGGATTATAGGCAAAGTGTATGTAGTTCTGGTTCTGGTAAAATCACTCAGATCTTTAATAAATACCTAGTCATGTAGACTGATTACAGACCTTTGCTACATCCACATCAACCTTAGCGACAATAATTCCTACCATCCCCACAGAAAAGGTCCTAGAGTGTCTGTAGAGAAGGTCCTAGACTGGTTGTAGAAAAGGTCCTAGACTGGCTGTAGAGAAGGTCCTAGACTGGCTGTAGAGAAGGTCCTAGACTGGCTGTAGAGAAGGTCCTAGACTGGCTGTAGAGAAGGTCCTAGACTGGCTGTAGAGAAGGTCCTAGACTGGCTGTAGAGAAGGTCCTAGACTGGCTGTAGAGAAGGTCCTAGACTGGCTGTAGAGAAGGTCCTAGACTGGCTGCAGGAAAGGTCCTAGAGTTGATGCATAAGCAGCTTTTCACTGTTGCTGTTTCAGGTGTGAAGTTGTTGGCGTCTGCCAGCAGGGATCGACTTATCCACATCTTCAACCTGGAGAAGAACTACAGTCTGGAACAGACTCTGAACGACCACTCTGCCTCCATCACTGCCGTCAAGTTCACAGGTAACACCTTCAGATAAGAACCTCACAGGTAACACCTTCAGGTGACACTTTCACAGGTAACAAAATTACCTGTTTGTCGTGTTGCATGGTTTGTAAATTGTGGTTTGCCATTGTTTAGTGACCACTAGAACTCTCCAAAGAGTCCAACATTTGGCATAAGTCAGGGAGGATAGTTCATAAACAGTGCCCAAGACTCCTGGAGGCTCATGAGGAGTGGAGACAAACAGAAGGTTTCGGATACCCTGCTCAGTGTGGAAGGCAAGATCTTTTTCAAGATTCTTGCTATCTGGTTGATTGAGTACCTCCTGAGGAATTTCCGTATTCGCACAACAATCCAGAAGGAAGGAGTTCCAAGCATGCCTGGCTGCTGAGGGGCTGATTGCCCAGTTGGTCCATGAGGTGGTCGAAACTGAGACCTGTCAGGCATCTAGCTTGACCATGCCAACGTCTATGGATCCAGTCCACATAAACTTGAGACAAAAATATTGATGGCTTACCACATTCTGAAGCCACCAGTAACATCAGAGAGGCAGCAGAGAAAGCCTCAAGGTGGCTGTCGTTCAGGATTCCAAATGTCTCCACCTGGTGCAGAAAGGTTGACCTGTGTTTCCTGTTGTTCAGGTGAGAGTCCAGAAGTTCGGATGGTTAGCTGTGGAGCGGACAAGAGCATCTACTTCCAGACGGCTGAACAGGTCTGACCGATGGTGCTGAGATACAGAATGCTCTGATAGTCTTTAATGATACTAAATTTGTGTGTCTGTGTGTGTGGCAGACGGCGGGGGGGTTGTCGTTCTGCAGGAGTCACCATGTTGTGGAGAAGACGATGCTGTACGACATGGATCTGGACCCCTCAAGGACTCATGTCGCCGCTGCCTGTCAGGACCGAAATGTCCGGTAAAAAAAAATGTCACTGACTGCTGCTGCTCATCAGTGATGTTATTTATAAACCGTGTATAAACATATTGGTTCGTGTGTTCAGTGTTTACAACGTGGCGACTGGGAAGCTGAAGAAATGTTTGAAAGGCTCGTCCGGTGACGAAGGAGCTCTATTGAAGGTGAGAGTTATTGATTATAGATCTTCTGGTGATAAATCTGTTGCCTGCTGAAGGCCAGATTTACTGATTTTTGATCTCCTGGTGACAGATCTGTAGTCCTTACTATGGATAATACCAGGTGATACCAGATAATACCAGGTGGTACCAGGCACTGGGTAAAATGAGGCAATACCAAGTGATATCAGATGGTACCAAAGACCCCAAGGAAAAACAGATGATAGCAGGTGATACCTGAGGAAACCACATACCAAGTGGTACCAGGTGATACCAGATAATACCAGATAGTACCAGACACCAGGAAATCGGGTGACACCAAGTGATGCCAGATGGTACCAGATACCAGGGAAAAACAGATGATACTCGAGAGTACCATATACTAAGTGGTACCAGATAATACCAGGTGGTACCAGATAATACCAGGTGGTACCAGATACTGGGTAAAATGAGGCAATACCAAGTGATGGTACCAAAGACCCCAAGGGAAAAACAGATAATACCTGAGGAAACCACATACCAGTTGGGGTACCAGGTGATACCAGATAATACCAGATAGTACCAGACACCAGGAAATCGGGTGATACCAAATGATGCCAGATGATACCAGATGGTACCAGATACCAGAGAAAAACAGATGATACCCGAGAATACCATATGCTAACTTGTACCAGATAACATCGGGTGATACCAGATAATACCAGGTGGTCCCAAACACTGGGTAAAATGAGGCAATACCAAGTGGTACCAAATGGTACCAAAGACCACAAGGAAAAACGGATGATACCAGGTCATACCTGGGGATACCAAATAATACCGGATGGTAACAGATGCTAGATAAAATCAGGTGATACCAAGTGATAACCGAAGGTACTAGACACCAAAAAACAGATGATACCAGGTGATTCCAGATGGTACCAGCTAATTTTTCCTCAAGAAAACCAAATAATGTGGTGTTCAGTCGGTACCATGTAGTGGAAAAGGGGCATTAGTCTCATGTTTCTGTGTTGAACATGGTTTTGGACAGCTTCTGGTGGACTTTGGTGTCAACAGGGATCCATTGATATGATGGACTGATGTTGTTGCAGGTCCATGTGGATCCATCGGGGTCGTTCTTCGCCACTAGCTGCTCCGATAAAAACATCACCATCTTTGACTACGAGTCGGGAGAGTGTGTCGCCACCCTGTTCGGACACTCCGGTGAGTAAATCCAGCTCACCTGGCATCTCACACATATACACTTAGCTGCAGGCTAACTCTTGAAAATAGTGGAGCATCAGCAGAAAAAGGGCTAATGGGGACAATGTTGGATGAATTATGTTGTAGCTGCAGGATATGGAATTACACACGTGAACAAAACCTTTGGTACCTTTGAAACTGACCAAAGTACTATGATTATGAATAAAATACTGTGTAATGAGTCTATGAATAGTAAATGTTGAGAATATAATCGAGTTTGGTCTCTGTAAGAGCTGCTGAAGTGAAGATTTCTGGCTCAAAGTGAGGAACAACTCCCCAGCTGTGGGGAGAGTTTTTTAAATATTTAGGTGTTTTCCTTCAAAATAACTGCAGGGACACAACCTACGTCAGTTCAGACAGATCAGAGACCAGTTGTTGTGATGCAGCATAAATAGTTTATGCATTCTATGATATTATCTCCTCTCATACTGAACCTGAGCCACTACCTGATCTAACATCATTGTTAACCTTTACAAACCCTTTGTTGCCAGTATATTGTGATAATAAACTTAATGAGTAGATATGGAGAAGGAAATTGCCCAAAGTAAGGACCTAGTGTCCAAGAAGCTAACGGTTAAGGCTAGGTTAGCTGCTAAGCTAAAAGTGCTTGAGTGGAACTAATGTATGTTTAATACACAGCGTGCAATTACTTGGAGAAATGAAGAATAAAGCAAAACTATAAGATCATGAAATTGGGTTAAAACATATTTTAATATGTTTATGTATGTCTTTGTTTCCATAGAGATCGTCACCAGTATGAGGTTCAGTCAGGACGGCAGACACCTCATCACTGTGTCAGGAGACAGGTAAACTCCTCTCAGGTGTGTCTTTGTTGTAGAAGGCCTAGGAAGTGTGTAACTTTGTGTGTGTGTTGTGTAGTTGTGTGTTTGTGTGGCGGCTGGACTCCCAGATGACCAGCGTCATGAGGAAGAGGCGGGGCCTCCGGAGAGCAACCTTACCTGAGACCTGCAGCAGCAAACAGAAGAACATCAGGTGAGATGGAGAGGCTCAGCCAGGTGTGGGTCCACAGCCATGATGATGATGATGATGATGATGTTTAACGTGTGTTTATTTCAGGAGGGAAACCTTCATCAGCGTACCATCCTGTCCTGTACCTCACAACAAGGAAGAGGAGGATGACGAGCTCAGGACTCCGGCCAGACTGGGCTCTACTCAGGGTGAGGGGGAGGTCAGAGGTCACCTGTAGAGCTTAGTTCTACCTGCTTCAGGTGGTCAGTGCTGGGAGGACTTTTACCTGCAACAGGTAGTCAGAGGTGGGAGGAGTTCTACCTGTGACAGGTGGTAGTGGGAGGAGTTCTACCTGTGACAGGTGGTAGTGGGAGGAGTTCTACCTGTGACAGGTGGTAGTGGGAGGAGTTCTACCTGTGACAGGTGATCAGTAGTGGGAGGAGTTCTACCTGTGACAGGTGGTAGTGGGAGGAGTTCTACCTGTGACAGGTGATCAGTAGTGGGAGGAGTTCTACCTGCGACAGGTGATCAGTAGTGGGAGGAGTTCTACCTGTGATAGGTGGTAGTGGGAGGATGGGAGGAGTTCTGCCTGCTACAGGTGATCAGTAGTGGGAGGAGTTCTACCTGCTACAGGTGATTGAGAGAATCAAACCACCTCTTCCTCTGGTTTCTGTTGCAGATCCTCGGCTGCTGCAGACCAACGGGAAGCTGCCGATGTGGTTCAGAAAACTGGTCAGTCTCATGTTTTTGTTTACTGATCCATAAACAGTCAATCATGATGGATCTCCCTTGGTTTTCAGTGCTATGTTCTGGTATTTATGTGTTCTCTGTTCAACAGAATCAGAGCGGTGCCGTCCCCGCTGCCAACGTCCAATCAGACGCTGACCCCGAACCACGTCAGATTCGTAGTCGGTGGACGGAGCAGCTGAACCCTCTGACCATCTGCTCCCACTTCTCCCCGAGTCCCACCAAAAGCCAGGAGGACGAGGAGGAAGAGGAGGATGAGGAGGACTTCCACCCTCAGAGTCTGGACAGTCTGCTGGGAGAGGATGAGGAGGAGGAGGGGGAGGAGGAAGATGGAGAGGAGGAGGAGGAAGAGGAGGAGAAAGAAGAGGAGGAGAAGGTAAATTAGATCAATGATGTCATCGGGTGAGCAGCAGAGGATGATGGGTAATACCTGACTGTGATGTGCAGGTGCTGCCGACTGCAGGTGAAAAGCGGAGCAGCTACATCCCTTACCCCGACACGGCTGACAGGTGAGCTGATCAGCGCTATTGATACCTGATCATCCTGATCAATTACTGATATAACACCAGGTGAGAGGGTGGGTGGAGCTAAACAGAAACCTGGATCTTGTGATTGTTTTCAGGGACTTTGACGTTCATGGCGTGACTGAGGGTCGGCCGTCCATGACCTTGCTAGAGGTCAGAGGTCAGGGGCCAGGGCCTGTGTGGAGCAGTCAGCTGAGTCCAGACTCCGCCTGCTCTGAGGGGTCAGCAGGAAGTGTGGAGCAGCAGCAGGACGCTGGTCAGTGCAACATGGTTATACCTGACACCTGTCGTCATTAACCTGTCACTTAGACAGACATCTGACCTAAACTCGATTAAACTCCACCTGAAATACACCTGAGGGACACACAATACACCTGAACCACACCTGAGGGACACACAATACACCTGAACCACACCTGAGGGACACATAATACACCTAAACCACACCTGAGGGACACAAAACGCATCTAAACCACACCTGAGGGACACACATTTGGCCTATACATGAGGGACACAACACACTTGGTGGACATGTAACACACCTGACCCACAACTAAGGGACACACAATACACCTGAACCACACCTGAGGGACACAAAACACACCTGAACCACACCTGAGGGACACACAATACACCTGAACCACACCTGAGGGACACACAATACACCTGAACCACACCTGAGGGACACATAATACACCTAAACCACACCTGAGGGACACAAAACGCATCTAAACCACACCTGAGGGACACACATTTGGCCTATACATGAGGGACACAACACACTTGGTGGACATGTAACACACCTGACCCACAACTAAGGGACACACAATACACCTGAACCACACCTGAGGGACACAAAACACACCTGAACCACACCTGAGGGACACACAATACACCTGAACCACACCTGAGGGACACACAATACACCTGAACCACACCTGAGGGACACAAAACACACCTGAACCACACCTGAGGGACACACAATACACCTGAACCACACCTGAGGGACACACGATACACCTGAACCACACCAGAGGGACACAAAACACACCTGAACCACACCTGAGGGACACACAATACACCTGACCCACAACTAAGGGACACACAATACACCTGAACCACACCTGAGGGACACAAAACACACCTGAACCACACCTGAGGGACACACAATACACCTGAGGGACACAAAACACACCTGAACCACACCTGAGGGACACACAATACACTTGAACCACACCTGAGGGACACAAAACACCTGAACCACACCTGAGGGACACACAATACACCTGAACCACACCTGAGGGACACACAATACACCTGAGGGACACAAAACACACCTGAACCACACCTGAGGGACACACAATACACCTGACCCACAACTAAGGGACACACAATACACCTGAACCACACCTGAGGGACACAAAACACACCTGAACCACACCTGAGGGACACACAATACACCTGAACCACACCTGAGGGACACATAATACACCTGAACCACACCTGAGGGACACACAATACACCTGAGGGACACAAAACACACCTGAACCACACCTGAGGGACACATAACACACCTGAACCACACCCGAGGGACACAAAACAGTTGAAGGACACACAACACCTTTGGTGGTGACACCTGTCACCTGTAGGACATGAATCTAACCCTGTGGACTTGTCTCTTTTGTTCCTGACAGACACTGACTCTCTGAGTCAGGGCAGCTCTGTGGGTAGTTTGGTTCTGGAGGAGGACGAGGACCGGAACTCTCTGAAGAACCACTTCGACACGCTGTGCTGCAGTCTCTCCGACGGTATCACCTCCCTCGTCCTCAGAAAACGAGTCCATGCTCTCACCCGACCTTTAGCCTGAAGTCTGTGTATGACCTTTGCCCCTTTTTTCAGAGAAGTTTGACACTGATATCAGGACTCTGCAACCTCCTGGGGAGAAAGACTTCCTGAACCCGCGACTCAGCATCTCCACCCGTTTCCTGTCCCGCTTCCAGGACCGGATCAGGTCAGGTCACCCACAATCCTCAGGGCCTCAGACCGAGAACTCTGAGTAGCCTCTTGGCTAGCCTCTTTAACCTGACCGCTTTCAGTTTGGGGATAACGGTTTATTTTTCTGCGTTTTAGGACGTGGCCAAATCGAGCTCCGGCTCCCGTCTCCATCCCATCCAGGATCTCAGAGGAGAGCAGCATCAGCAACACATCAGTAAATATACACCCAGTAAATAACTTGCATCTAAAAACACACCTGTGGAATATAAAACATATACCTGAAACACACCTGAAGGATACTAAATATACCTGAAACATACCAGAGGGATGCAAAATATATAATTTAAGGCCAATGAGCCATTATTCGATTTACATTTTTCAAAATAAAAGGCCAATATATTAATTTTACCTTTCTCTTTTCCACTATATTGAGAATGTAGTTAACTGTGAATGTCATTTCTCTATGAGCAGCACCTGAGTGATTCCTGTTTGTTCTCAGGTGAACTCCACCAGAGACGTAGCTTCAACGGAGTCGACTCAAACTCAGAAAGAAAACGTCAGCGACGGTGAGTCTACGCTTCCTCTTTGTTGTTGATTAACAGGAAGTGACCAGGTTAAAGCACCTGTTGTTGTTCCTACTTAGGGATGGAACTCTTAGCAGTTTAATGCTAAACTCCACAATGGTTGGTTGTATTGTATTGATTCGAAGACGCCATCCGACAACTGTTTCACGCCCACATGTCAGTGATTTGACGGCTGATTGGCCGATCACTCAAACCGAGGAAAAGAAGTACCGAAAGTGATTGTTCACAAAGGTGAAAAATGTCTAGATTAGACAGTTTGATTGGTCCCTTTTAGTTCCTGAACAATTAATACAACTGACTAGTTAACGATGCCCAAGAAAAAGGACAATCTATACATCTGGACTATGGGTCGTCAGGGTTTAGATCTGTGGGAGAGGAAACTTCTGTTGGTTTCCTGGTTGGCTGCTGCAGACCTCTGGCTTTAGTTCATCCAGGGAAACTGCTGGAACATTTCTTGGAGGTGTTGAACGGGTCTGACATGGATCCACACCAATTGGTGTCAGAGTTGTTGGTTATTTCTAGAACTGGTGCTGGGGTTGATCAATTTGAGCCTCAGATTATTAAACCACCAGAGTGAAACCTCCTCTGTTATGGCCCCCAATGGCCAGCGTTCCCAATATCGACCAATGGCGTCACAGAGTTTAGGGTTGAGCCAAAGTCCAAAGGTTTGGACACACCTTCCCAATCAATGTCCATTGTAGATTCTCACTGAAGGCATCAACACTATGAATGAACACATGTTTATGGTGTAAAAAGGCGAAATAACTGAAAACATATTTTATTTTCTAGTTTCTTCTAAATGGCCGCCCTTTACTCTGATTGATAAAGCAAGAAATTCCACTAATTAACCCTGATAAGGCTCAAATATGAAGTGAAAACCATTGGTCCACCTTGGTCTACCTTGGTCTACTGGAAGGATACTTTGGATTTTGACTAATATTTGAGTCTTTAAAACAGCAGGTTGATGTTGATGTGTAAAGAATCTACACATCTTCTATTTTTCAGTGTGTTTCGGGCAGGAATACAGTTGTATAATGGAGAAGCACTCTCTGCGTCGCCGCATTTAGTGCCAACAGCACTGGTTGACGCTACTCAAACACACCTGGCAGCATCTGTGATGGAAAAGGAGACTTTTTTTATTAAGTTTTGCTTCAATAAAGTAGATTTTGTCTCATTGGTTAATGGTAAAGGACATTAAATTAGTCTCGTTTTCATCATAGGGAATAAAAAACATTAAAGAATCGACGGAACATCGATTCTTTTATTTGGTTTAGTCTCGTCTGAAGTGTCAGGAAGCTCCGGCTATCGTTCAGTTTGTGAGGTGGAACCAGTCGGAGCAGCCGGACTGGTTTACACATCAGATCCAGTTCACATTTTTCCTGCTGAACCTGAACGCACCGACGGCGGTTTCAGTCCTCGCCCTGAACCTTCAGCTGCACTTTATCACACTAGAATAAAACTAGAATAAAACTAGAATAATACTAGAATAATGGAAATGTAGGAAATGTTTGAATCAAAAAGTCTTTTAAGAACAGGAACAGTATTAATACACTCTCTGCTGTATATATATAAATAAATATATTTTGTGTGTGTATGCACGTGAGCGTGTGTGCGCGTACTGTATACGTGTGTGTGTGCGCGTACTGTCTATACACGTGTGTGTGTGTGTGTGTGTGTGCATACTGTCTACGTGTGTGTGTGTGTGTGTGTGTGTGTGTACATACTGTCTATACATACGTGTGTGTGTGTGTGTGTGGCAGCGAGGAGCACATCTCTTCTCCGTCGTAGAGCTTCCTGTATCTTACCTCATCGACCCGTGCAGCGTCCAACACGCCACCGCCGCCGCACTGTGGTGGTCGTCCAATGCAGAGAGAAGCTGCTGGGAGGTGTGTGTGTGTGTGACTGAGTGTGTGTGTGTGTGTGTGTGTGTGTGACTGAGTGTGTGTGTGTGTGACTGAGTGTGTGTGTGTGTGTGTACACTGGTGTTTTATCTTCTTCTTTTCTGTCGTCACGAGGTGAAACGGTGGGTTTTATCGGTGGTTTCGTGAGTTTAAGATCCACTGGGTCAGAGGTCAGAGGTCAAACTGTCTACTCTCTAGAAACTCTCGCTTTATTCAGATGGGATCAAACATTAATGCGTGATCAGTAACAGATAAACGTGTCTGATTATTGATCTGTCCTGAAACACATAGAGGTGAACTTTGACCTTCACGGTTACCGTGGGAACCTCTTTCTTGTTTAAACACCTTTCCACCTTCCCCTGACCCCCCGCTCACCTCCTCTCCTTCAGACTCTACCACTCAGCCGGGTTCTCCTCGGCTCGGATACCTGGGAACCACCGCCAGCTCCAGGGCAAAGGTCAGCCAGGACCCCGCCCCCCAGGAGGAGGACCAGGAGAACCTGTCCTCCAGCTCCTCTGAGCTGCAGCTGGACCAGACCAGGAGGTAGAGTCCCAGATGGACCGGACCACATCAGGTATTTGGATGTAAAGTTATTCTAGTCTGAGGATAACGCGTTTCTGGTCTCAGGGTCTCTCAGGGTCCCGCGGCGACCCCCCTGGAGGCGTTGGCCACGCCCACTGAGGCGAGGTCGCCAGGCGGACTCGGTAGGTGGAGCGTCAGCAGCGTCGAGGAGACCCCGACGAACCAGAACCAGACCCTGATCTTGAACCCCGCCACCACCCCAACCCCCACAGCTGGAAACATCATCGCCAGACAGGATGATGGTGCAGGACTGGAGACCAGGATCCAGACTGATCCAGGTAGAACTGGTCCTGATTACTGTAGTCTACCAGGTCTGTGTGTGTGTGTGTGTGTGTGTTCATCCAGATGTGTGTGTTCCTCCAGATGTTGCGGCCGTCAGTCTGCAGCAGTGTCAGCAGGTCGCCAACGAGCTGCGGCAGACGACCAGACGAGCTGTTCACCTGTTCACACAGGTGAGACCACGTCAGTCCAACCCAAGGCCCGGGGGCCAAATCTGGGCCGCCCCCTCCTTTTCTGTGGCCCCTTTAAGAGCCATTAATTCTTTTTTTCTTGTAAATAAAGTTTTTTTTGACTCTTTATTTGTATAAAGCTGGGCGTGGCGTCCTGCGGCGGCGAGCGGCAGCAGCAGATGTCGTCGGTGCTGCGGGAGGCGTTTGACGTCGTTCACCTGGAGCTGCAGGAGGTGCTGCGGGCGGGCGGGCGGGGACACGGCGGCGCCCCCTCTGGAGACCTGGAGGACGACAGGACCACGTCGCTGCTGGAGAGATACTCGGAGCTGCTGGTCCAGATGACCCGGAACAAACTGAACCGGGTCTGATCCGGATCAGACCAGAACTGACTTTATTTTAACATCAGTGTTAAAACTGTGATGCACCTTAAGTTTGTTTCTTAAACTTTCTTAAACGTACGTGTTTTTAATCACATCACTGTAAATAAGCTGCTGTTTATTTGTTTCTTAATAAATTTTTATTGTCTTTTAGTTGTTTCATGAAAATTAATGGAGTTTTTTTAATAAAGTTTCTCCTCCAGACACTTTTAAATTATAAATCTATAATTTCTATGTCCGAGAATCAGGCTAAACGGTTAATTTACTGTCACGTTTGGACTGACCACTGCTAATGATGCTAACTCCGGTTAATGCTAACAGCTAACTTGATGCTAGCTGCTGCTAGCAGCCTTATTCAGCAGGTTTGGACCAGCTGTGCACATCTGGAGGATTTTTACCTTCAGCTCTGAATCTTTGTCTGTTTATGAGTCTGTGTCAACATCTGGAAACCTCTGTTAGCGTTAGTCAACATCTGGAAACATTGGTCTGTCAGACATCTGTAAGCATCCGATAATATCAGTCAGTCAACATCTGGCGCCGTCTGAGCATCGCTCAGCATCTGGAAACATCTGTTAGTGTCAATTAACGTCTGTAAGAATGTGTCAGCATCAGCCAACATCTGTCAGCATCAGCCAACATCTGGAATCATCTGTCAGAATCTATTTAACACCTGTCAGCATATGTTAACTTCAGCCAACATCTGGAATCATCTGTCAGTCTGTCAGAATCTATTTAACACCTGTCAGCATATGTTAACTTCAGTCAACGTCTGGAAACATCTGTCAGTGTCCGTTAACATCTGTAAGTATGTGTCACCATCAGCCAACACCTGGAAACATCAATCAACATTTATAAACAGTCAGAATCAGTCAACATCTGGAATCATCTGTCAGTGTCAACATCTGTCAGACTCAGTCAACGTTTGTAAACTTCAGTCAACATCTGGATACATCTGTCGATCTAAGTGTGTTAACATCAGTCAACATCTGGAAACATGTGAACTTGAGTCAACATCTGGAAACATCTGTAAGTATTGGTCAACATTTGTCAGCATTTGTAAACTTCATTCAACATCTGGAAACATCTGTCACAATCTAAGTATTAACACCTGTCAGCATTTGTAAACTTCATTCAACATCTGGAAACATCTGTCGCAATCTAAGTATTAACACCTGTCAGCATATGTAAACTTCAGTCAACATCTGAGTGCCAGACAACATCTGGAAACATCTGTCAGCATCAGTCTGTCAACATCTGGACACCATCTGTAAGTATCTGTTAACATCAGTCAACGTGTAAATTTCAGTCAACATCTGGAAACATCTGTCAGCATTAATCAAAATTTGTCAGTGTTGGTCAACATCTGTCAGCATTTGTAAACTTCGGTCAACATCTGGAAACATCTGTTAGAATCTGTCAACATTTATTAACATCAGTCAGAATCTGTCAACATATGTAAACATTTATCAACATCTGGAAACATCTGTCCAAATCTGCCCATGTATCTGTTAACTTCAGTCAACATCTGTCGGCATCAGTCGACATTTGTAAACATCAGTCTGTCAACATCTGGAAACATCAGTCAGTGTAAGTCAATGTTTGTCAACATCTGCAAACATCTGTCAGCTTCAGTCAACATCTGGAAACATCAGTCAACGTTTCAAGTTCAACATCTGTCAACATATGTAAATTTCAGCCAACATCTGGAAACATCTGTCCAAATCTGCCCATGTATCTGTTAACTAGTCAACATCTGTCAGCATCAGTCGACATTTGTAAACATCAGTCTGTCAACATCTGGAAACACCTGGAAACATCAGTCAGTGTCAGTCAATGTTTGTCAACATCTGGAAACATCTGTCAGCTTCAGTCAACATCTGTAAAGAGAATCTGTCAATGTCAACATCTGTAAGGATCTATTAGCGTCAGTCATCATCTAGAAACATCTGTCAACATCTGTAAGCATCAGTCGGTGTCAGTCAACGTTTGTCAACATCTGTAAGCATCAGTCGGTGTCAGTCAACGTTTGTCAACATCTGTAAGCATCAGTCGGTGTCAGTCAACGTTTGTCAACATCTGGAAGCATCTGTCGGTGTCAGTCAACGTTTGTCAACATCTGTAAGCATCAGTCGGTGTCAGTCAACGTTTGTCAACATCTGGAAACATCTGTCAGGAACTAAGTATCTGTCAACATCAGTCAACGTGTCAGGGTCAACATCTGTCAACATATGTAAAATTCAGACATCTGGAAACATCTGTTACAATCTGCCCATGTATCTGTTAACCAGTCAACATCTGTAAGCATCAGTCAGCATCAGGAAACATCTGTCAACATCTGTCGGCGTCATTGATCGATAAACACACTGCTGCTACTGAAACCAGGTTCATGATCAGCTGCAGATGTGAGGGACACTCATTGATTATTGATTGATTGACAGCTCGTGAAGTCACGTGACGCTTTAATGTCACCGTGTATTTAAATAAACACTGATGACGTGTACATGTGAGTTTTCAGGGGGCGTGTCCGCCACGAGACGCCTGTGCAGATTATTGTTTGTTTTCTATTATTTTTCCTCCCGGAGTCAAACAGGAAGAGCCGCGGGGGTGGGCGGTGATTGGCTGAGACACCCGGCAGCTGGCAGCCTCGGCCCCGCCCCCCTCTCCTCCGGCAGCAGAATCCGAAGAGAAACAAGTTGAAAACAAACGAACACAAACAAACAAAACTGAAAGAAGAAACGTCAACAACATGGCGGCGGTAAAACCGCCGGCGGCGGCCCGGACGCGGCCGTCTGCGGGGTTTGAAGCGGCCGGGCTGCGGGGCGTCATGGCCGCGGCGAACGTCCACACCCGCACGGACCCGCACCGCAGCGCCGGAGGGTCAGACCCGGACCAGAACCCCGCAGGACCCGCAGGACCCGCAGGACGCGGCTGGAAGAGACACATAGTCCGGCAGCTGAAGAACCGAGACCTGAACCAGCAGGACACGTTTCAGGACCTGGTCCGCTGCTGTGAGTACTAATACACACTAATACAGTACTAATACACACTAATACAGTACTAATACACACTAATACAGTACTAATACACACTAATACAGTACTAATACACACTAATACAGTACTAATACACACTAATACAGTACTAATACACACTAATACAGTACTAATACTCACTAATACAGTACTAATACACACTGTACTACAGTACTAATACACACTAATACAGTACTAATACACACTGTACTACAGTATAAATACTCACTGTACTACAGTACTAATACACACTAATACAGTACTAATACACACTAATACAGTACTAATACACACTGTACTACAGCACTAATACACACTAATACAGTACTAATACTCACTGTACTACAGTATAAATACTCACTGTACTACAGTACTAATACACACTAATACAGTACTAATACACACTAATACAGTACTAATACACACTAATACAGTACTAATACTCACTGTACTACAGTATAAATACTCACTGTACTACAGTACTAATACTCACTGTACTACAGTACTAATACTCACTAATACAGTATAAATACTCACTGTACTGTAGTACAACTACTCACTGTACTACAGTATAAATACTCACTGTACTACAGTACTAATACTCACTGTACTACAGTACTAATACTCACCGTACTACAGTATAAATACACACCGTACTACAGTATAAATACACACTGTACTACAGTATAAATACTCACTGTACTACAGTACTAATACTCACTGTACTACAGTACTAATACACACTGTACTACAGTATAAATACTCACTGTACTACAGTACTAATACTCACTAATAACGTACTAATACTCACTGCACTACAGTACTAATACACACTAAATACTCACTGTACTACAGTATAAATACCCACTGTACTATAGTATAAATACTTACTGTAATGTAGTATAAATATTCACTGTACTAGAGTATAAATACTCACTATGATATAGTACAAATACTTACTGTATTATAAACTAACTGTACTATAGTATAAATACTTACTGTACAACAGTGTAGTGTACTATATATATATATATATATATATATATATATATATATATATATATATATATAGTATAACACTAGTGTAATACACTAATATAATAGTATATATATTATTATATTAGTGTATTATACTAGTATTATAATAGTATATATATTATTATATTAGTGTATTATACTAGTATTATACTATATCTACTATTATATCATTGTCTTATATATATATATATATATATATATATATTATATTATATTAACAGTTTTAACATTTAAATAAATAAAAAAGAGAGGATTTAATGGAATTAAAGTGTAATAATTCATGTTAAATATTGAGTCAGGAGACGTTTTGTGGTGGGAACCTTTTATTTCCATAGATTCAGGAAGTTAAACGGCCGCATGTTCCTCTTCTTCTGCAGCGATGTCACAATTCTGTGATATTTGAAGACCGAATGAGTCAAATTACGTCACTGCAGCTCGACTAAAGGCTCATTTCTTTAATTAAATCTACATATTTCTGTCCATCCAGTAATTCCTGCAGGTGCAATACTCATTATTTCCTCTAGGGGGCAGCGCTGTATAAATACTTACTGTATTATAGTATAAATACTTACTGTATTATAGTATAAATACTCACTGTATTATAGTATAAATACTCACTGTATTACAGTATAAATACTTACTGTATTATAGTATAAATACTCACTGTATTACAGTATAAATACTTACTGTATTATAGTATAAATACTCACTGTATTACAGTATAAATACTTACTGTATTATAGTATAAATACTTACTGTATTACAGTATAAATACTTACTGTATTATAGTATAAATACTTACTGTATTATAGTATAAATACCTACTGTATTACAGTATAAATACTTACTGTATTATAGTATAAATACTCACTGTATTACAGTATAAATACTTACTGTATTATAGTATAAATACTTACTATATTATAGTATAAATACTTACTGTATTATAGTATAAATACTTACTATATTATAGTATAAATACCTACTGTATTACAGTATAAATACTCACTATACTATAGTATAAATACTTACTGTATTACAGTATAAATACTTACTGTATTACAGTATAAATACTTACTGTATTATAGTATAAATACTCACTGTATTATAGTATAAATACTCACTGTATTATAGTATAAATACTTACTGTATTATAGTATAAATACTCACTGTATTACAGTATAAATACTTACTGTATTATATTATAAATACTCACTGTATTATAGTATAAATACTCACTGTATTATAGTATAAATACTCACTGTATTATATTATAAATACCCACAGTACTATAGTATAAATACTCACTGTATTATAGTATAAATACTCACTGTATTACAGTATAAATACTTACTGTATTATAGTATAAATACTCACTGTATTATAGTATAAATACTCACTGTATTATAGTATAAATACCCACAGTACTATAGTATAAATACTCAGTGTACTATAGTATAAATACTCAGTACTATAGTATGAATACTCAGTGTATTACAGTATAAATACTCAGTGTACTATAGTATAAATACTCAGTACTACAGTATAAATACTTAGTACTATAGTATAAATACTCACAGTACTATAGTATAAATACTCAGTACTATAGTACAACTCCTAGTTTTTACCTGATGAATCTGTTTTTTCATCTTCAGACACTCGGCTGCTGCAGAGAACGAGTCTGACCAATGGAATCCTGAGCTGCTCCGTCAGGTAACTCACCTGTAGTCTCTAAATCCAGCGATCTGATTGGTCGGAGGCTCCGAACTTAACCTGGGTGAGGTCCTCCTTAGACCAGGACTAGACCGTCCTGGTCCTAAAGAGCCACTGTGGGTCCAGGTTTTTGTTCCACACCTGGTTCCAGTAACGAAGGTTCTTAGTCGGGCCGCTATTGGTTGATTAATAGAACCAGGTGTTGAAGGGGTGCGTTTGTTTCGTGTATCCAGGCAGCCCTCCTGTGACACCAGTAGCTCCACCTCGTCCCTGATCCTCCAGAGCCCAGACCAGCTGAAGAAAACCACAGGAGAGGTCAGACACGTCATGTGACACTTAAGCTAGGCTAACTTTCAGAATGAATGCTAATGGGACAAAATGGAACAAATGTTGACAGAACGGAACAAAAGACGTCAAATCACTTGGTCGTCATTCTGTGGCGCTGCGCCACACAATGACCCCCAATGACCCCCAATGACCCCCAATGACCTCCTTCCCTGTGGACTCTGTTGCAGCTGGCCTATCAGGTGGTGGAGCTGCAGCAGCAGATTAACACCAGAGAATGTGTTCTGGAGGAGCAGCACACCAGGTGACACACACACACACACACACACACACACACACACCTGCAGCTCACCTGTACCTGTGTTGGGAAATAACGATTTATTTCTTGAAATGAGTCATTTTTTCAGAAATGTTCAAATTTTAAACAGAATTTGGAGGTTTTCTGTACTGTAGTATAAATACTCAGAGTACTACAATATAAATACTCACTGTATTAGAGTATAAACACTCACTATACTACAGTATAAATACTTACTGTACTATAGTATAAATACTGTATTAGAGTATAAACACTCACTATACTACAGTATAAATACTTACTGTACTATAGTATAAATACTCAGTGTACTACAATATAAATACTCACTGTATTGTAGCACAAATGCTCACTGTACTGTAGTACAAATACTGTACTACAGTATAAATACTCACTGTACTGTAGTACTGTACTGTACTACAGTATAAATACATACTGTACTGTAGTACAAATACTCACTGTACTGTAGTACAAATACTCACTGTACTGTAGTACAAATACTCACTGTACTACAGTATAAATACTTACTGTACTATAGTATAAATACTCACAGTATTAGTACTAATACTCACTGTACTGTAGTACAAATACTCACTGTACTACAGTATAAATCCTCACTGTAATACAGTAGAAATACTTACTGTATTGCATTATAACTACTCACTGTACTGTAGTAGAAATACTCACTGTACTAGAGTACAAGTACTCACACTGGCATGTGAAATATTTATTATACTAATGTAATATACTGTATATACTATTATATTAGTGTATTATACTAGTATTATTCTGCATATACTATTATATTACTGTATTATACCAGTGTATAAATAGTATATAAATAATATAAATAGTTTATATATAATATAATAGTTTTCCCCCCAAAAAATAATAAATATGAGGAAAGAAAATCCCAAAGTAGACACCAGTGATGTCATCTTTCAATGGTCCGGCTTCATCCTATCTTAAGGATTTCATGGTTCCTTATCTTCCATCAAGAACACTGCGTTGCCAAAATGCAGAAGTTCCTAGAGTCTAAATGTAAAACAGGAGGCAGAGCCTTCAACTATCAGGCTCCTCTCCTGTGGAACCAGCCTCCTGTTTCAGGAGGATACCCATCTTACATTTAAAAACAGGCTAAAACAGTGAGATTACAGGGATACACATGTCTTTTAGTCATATGTTTCTTTGTTATAATATTAAAATGTATGCATTGTACCATTAGAACACTGGGAAGGTAGTTTCTGTACACCTACTGTATGTAGATATTGCACCAAAAACCAGACATTTGCAGCTAGAACAGTCATTTACCACATTAGCGATGTACAAGTAAAGTGCTTTTCTTTAAAAAATAAGGAACTTTTGAACGGTAGCGTCGATAGAAAGATGACACCCGTCTCTCTCTGGTCAGGCTGGAGGAGGAAGTCCAACAGCTGGCCGGCGCCTGCAAAGTCCGCCAGGAGCTGCAGGACCAGGTGGAACGGGTCCTGGAGGAGAACGGGGCATTGAAGATGGAGTATGACGCCCTGCTGGAGCGGCAGAGACGAGTGGAGGCGTTTCTGCGGGAGGAGAAAGTGAAAGAAGGACACCTGCTGGAGGACATGATCAACCTGAAACAGCAGGCCGCCGCACGCATGAACAGCCGCAACGAGCGGCGGTCCAGGTGACCCCCCCCACCCCCCTCAACCGGAGACCAGGTTCATAGAAACCACCGTGGATTCTAACCTGCAGTTTTTTGTGGTTTATTTTTTTTCCATCAGAGCTCGAGAAGCAAACCTACAGAAAGAGCTGCAGACGGCCGCCAGGTCAAAGGTCACCATCGACAGGTTGTGTGTCCTCAGTGTGTAGTTGTGTGTCCTCAGGCAGAAGTTCAGACAACACAGGAGAGGCTTGATGATGATGAAGTGTTTGTGTTTCAGCTCGTCCAGCGCTCCGACCTCCAGATCAACGTCTCCAAAGAGCGACACCTCAGAGAGAGGACACACCCGCCTCTTCAGGTAAGAACTGGACCCGGTTCGGGTCTTCAGTCCGGATCAGGGTCGTCCATTCTGTTTAATCGTTGTGTCTCCGTCTCAGGTCGGCGTCCGCCACGTCCCCGAGGATCCTCCAGTCCATCAAGCAGCTGTTTGAGTGAGTCCTGATGCCGGGTCTGAGGGACGTCCTGCAGCAGCCAATCAGGAAGTAAAATGTGTAAACAAGTGTGTGTTTGTGATGTCAGCAGGAAGAGGCGGGGCCACTCCATCAGCAGTCAGGAGGAGGATCTGTCCTGTCCTGTAGGACTCTGTCTGTCTGCCAGAGTCCCCGTTAGAGCCCTGCATGTCCTGGTAAGACACACTGATGTCATATGAGGACATATGACTACACACAGAGGACACATGATAGACACTGAGGACAGCCTCTAAATACTTCACTACCCATGATCCTCAGCTGCCGTTGCTGTGGAGAAGCGAACTGGACTGGTTCAAACTGCTTATTGTTTTGACATTTTTTGTTGACTGTTCCTGAACCAGCTGTTTTTCTGACGCAGGACGCCCATGAGCAAGGCATCAATGCGGTGAGGTTCAGCTGCAGCTCGGACCTTCTGGCCACCGGAGGAACGGACCGGGTCATCAAGCTGTGGGAGGTCCGAGCAGGTACACTGACCTTGGGTCAGCTTTGATTTCTATTGGTCGGTGTCCATGCTGAGGTGTTCTGACCTTGCTGATGATGTCAACAGGTCTGCTGACCCACAGGGCGACTCTGGACGGCAGCACGGAGGGAATCACCTGCATCGAGTTCGACCTGACCGTGAGTACCAAGACTTGTACCGTCTGATCTGACCAGGGCGCTATGGGAAACAAAATGGCTACCAGAGGTCTTGGGGACTAATTCTGGATTCCATTGCACTCTGAACTCGGAAAGATCCGACCATTGAATCAGAAAAGTGCAATGGAACAGCCCTTGATCTTGGAATTCTGACTTGGGAACTTGGGTAGGTTCGAAGCAGATGAGTCGAAGGGAATGACGTCAAAGCAAGATGGCGTCGCACAAGGCTTCTTATAGGGGTGTTGAACTGTGGTTCTAAGGCGTTCCAACCAAGCAGTAACACCTGATTCTACTAATGAAGGTCCTTAGGGCTCTAGTGGGTAATTTGTAGAATCAGGTGCGTAACCCCTTGGTTGGAACAAAAGCCTGCCCCAACACTGGCCGTCCAGGACTGGAGTTTGATAAATATGCACTAAATCAGGGGTAGGCAACCCTGGTCTAAGGTAAATTCTAAGTGACCCCAAACTTTTGAATGGTAGTGTACTTCCCCAGAGGTTTTCTTTGACGCTAGAAAGACTTTTTGAAACAAACATCACCTTATTGTGGCCAACCGTGTTTTCCAAGTTAGCATAATGTAACATAGTTACCTCGGAATTCTGGCTTTCCGACTTGGATCTTTCAGAGTTCCAACTGCAATGGAACGCCGGTCTTGTGTTTTTACAATATGATTTAGGTTGAATTTTGTGTTTTCAGGGTCTGAGGATACTCGCTGCATCTTACGATAAGTCGGCTTTGTTGTGGCGCCTCGACGACTCTGTTCCCAAGGTGAAAACCCGACCATGGACCTAAAAGTCCGAACATCCAGAAACCAGATTTTCCTCCAAATACACTTTCTACAGCTGTCTTACCTGTGTGTATTTGTGTCTCACCTGTGTGTCAGCTGACTCTGACGGGTCACAGCAGGAAGGTGACGGCAGCAAGGTTCAGTGGTCTTCATAAGGTGGTGACGGGCAGCGCCGACAGGACCATCAGACTGTGGGACCTTCAGAGAGCTGCCTGTAAGTCCCACCTGGTCCCTGGTGGAATGTGTTTAAGGTGTACCTACAGAGTTCAGTATTTAAGGTGTACCTACAGAGTTCAGTATTTAAGGTGGACTTACAGACCACTTATTTAGGTGTACCTACAGACTACAGAATTTAAGGTGTACTTACAGAATACAGTGTTTAAGGTGTACCTACACACTTCAGTATTTAAGGTATCCCGACAGACTACTTATTTAAGGTGTACTTACAGAGTTCAGTATTTAAGGTGTACCTACTAACTTCAGTATTTAAGGTGGACTTACAGACTTCAGTATTTAAGATGTACCAACAGACTACAGTATTTAAGGTGGACTTACAGACTCCAGTATTTAAGATGTACCTACAGACTACAATATTTAAGGTGGACTTACAGACTTCAGTATTTAAGATGTACCTACAGACTACAATATTTAAGGTGGACTTGTGGTGCAGGTGAACACGTGTTTGAAGTAGCGTCGTACTGCAGTGACCTGGTCTGCTCTGAGAACTGCATCATCAGCGGCCACTACGACTCCAAGATCAGAGTCTGGGACACCAGGTACCAATGAACTCTCCTACAGACTCATTACATTCACAGAAATGCTGCAGATATATAGGCAGACACGTGGTTCATGGCTAGAAAGATGTTAAATAAATTATGCTGCTGTCGTTAACAACGTCTCTTATGATCTTCACACGGTGTGAGCATCACGAACATGTTGACAACATTAAAATATTAACTGATGAACAACTTGAACACCAGGGAGTGAACTGTTGCTGCAGAACATCACGTTTTAATGAGCATAATAAAACCGCTAATAGACGTGATCCCATGCAGCACATGGACGTGTTCGGGAGGAATAAACAGCTGAAATGTTCCCTCCAGGACGTTCGGCTGTGTCCAGGAGCTTCCTGCTCAGGGTAAAGTCACGTCGTTGGACATCAGCTCCGACCATCGCCAGCTGCTCAGCTGTTGCCGCGACGACTGCCTCCAGCTGGTCGACCTGAGGAGGCGGAGCAACGACCGCATGTGCTTCAGGTAAAAAAACAAGAAGAATCCAGTAAAGTTTGTGTCAGTTCTTGTTGTTTTTTATCTCATCATCGGACGTTTTTTTTTTTTGATTCTCTCAGAGCGGACGGCTTCAAATGTGGCAGCGACAGCACCAAAGCTGTGATCAGGTGAGTCTGTCCTGATCGTCCATCTTTCCTTTTAGCTGCTGTCTCTCTCTCATATGTCTTTGGCTTTAAATGACTAATTAAAGCAGTAGAGCTAGAGGAACCCCCTCTATTCTCATTTTTCCGACACTAAAACACTGACTTCCTGGTTTATTTCCGCGTTATGTGACCCATAGAGACGTAGCAGTAGAGTCACCTCCCATGATGCTCTGGGGCCTCCCATCATCATGCTGGCTGGCGACCCCTAGGGGGTCCGTGGGGGCGCTACAGGGGGAAAAAGAAATTATTTTTATATTTACCCAAATAATTTGTGAGTTAAAACTTCATTAACAGGTGATAATAATCTACTTTTGACAAAAACTATTTTAGTCTATTAACAACAGACTAAACGTCTTAGCGCTACGTGGCTAACGTCAACTTCAGAGCCGAAAAACAAGCGAGTTAGCTACCAAGCTAGTTAGCTACCATAGTTGTTGGTGGCTAAAGACACTGATTGATAAATTCCTAATTACTAATCATACTATTACTACTACTTTTACTGCTACTACTACTAATTATAATAATGAAATAAGAATTTTAAGTGGGGCTCCCTGCTTCAAGGGACTAAAAAAGGTTGAAGACCCCTGGACTAGAGAGTTGTCCAGAGCTTTTCTGGGCTGTTAAAAAGGTTTTCGATGAATAAAAAGTCCTGTCAACAGTTTTATCAGCTTCTCTTTTACTATTGCGGTCGATGGGACAATGATGCAGTACCACGAGTGGCCACTGGGGGCATACACTTCTTCTTCTTTGGTGTTTTATGGCGGCCGGCATCCAAACAGCTGCCTTGCTGCCATCTGCAGGACTAGAACCTGCTTTTAACTCAATCCTCTGAAGCCGAAATTCTTTGCAATATGCAAATATGATGACGATGCTGTTGTTTTTGCGCCAGACTTACACCTGCCGTCTTTAACTGATAGTAAACATGAATTATCGTTTACTTATTTTTGTTTTGTAACATTCATCCCAATGAAGCAAACTGAATTGACAGAGAGAGAGACAGAAAGAACGAGGGGGGAACAGGGCTTTTAATGCTGTGTGGGAGATTTTATGCAGTTTCCATGACAACAGCAGGAGCAGGATGCTTTGTGTCTGTTCAGCTGCTTCGGCTCCGACAGCATCGCTAAACATCTATTAAACAGAGCGGCTCCTCGTGTTCTGTCTGTAATAATAAATCATTACGCTTACCGTTGGCGTGGAGACGGGTTTTCTGCTTCTTTTCCTGGAGAAAACCTGGTGAGATTCAGTCCGAACGACGGAAATAAGAGAAGCGTCCGCTCATCGGGTGGATAGAACTTCTTCAACGTCAATGCGAAATACAGGATTTACTTTAAAACTTTAAATTTGCTGACTCTAACCCCCCCTCTTAGAACCCCATGTAGGGGCCCTGGTAGTAATCTCTCTCTGCATTTTCTTCCATATCAGTCCAGATGGCTGCTTCCTTGCTGCCGGATCAGCAGATGGCGCCGTCTACATCTGGAACGTCTCCAACGGCAACCTGGAGACCCGTCTACTGGAAAAACACAGGCAAGAGATTAGTTAATCCACCCAAAAGTGTTGGGATTAGGATTTTTTTAAATAAAATTCTACAAAGACAGAGAACAGTAAGATTTAATAGGATAAAATAGAAACCTTAGTGGCTCTAGGACGCTACCCTGAGGAACCCCAAATGTCAAAAATTTGTCCTTTTTCTCTTTTTAGTTCGTCTATCAGTGCCGTGTCCTGGTCTCTGTCTGGCGAGTATGTCGTCAGCGTGGACAAAAGTAGGCGGGCCGTCCTCTGGAGCGACATCTGAAACGGCCAATCAGCAAGGAGGACACGTTGTCATGGCGACACCTCACGCAGCACGCCTCAAACAACGGAACCTGCACGGAGGGCCGTTAAAGGGAACGTTTTACTTGTTTGTTTTTTTTAAAAAAAAGGTTTTAATCGGACAAAAGGGACGAACTTTACTTGCTTGCTGAATTTGAACATAACGGGGGATTTTAACAGAGATTAACGAGTTTCTACCGACATTAAGCTTCTTGCACTGAATCAACATCAACAAAACTTCGTCAGAAAACAAACGCCTGCTGATGTGATGTTATATTTTAGCTGAAAACACGGACTCGTACTGTAACTTGTAACTTGTCATGCTTGAACTTAATGCAGGGTTTTGCAGAATTGTCCAACATCAACACCTCTCGTCAAACGTCGACTTCAGGCCATTATCATCATGTTCTTGTCAGTTATTTTTTTTGGGGGGGGATGCCATAGAAAACAAGTACAGAATGTAAAAAAAAAGACATTTTCATGGATCAAATGAGAAATTTTGAATGTATTTAGTTATTTTTAAGATGTTGAACTCGTGGCATCAAACTACCAGCTGTGATCAAATATTCATCAAACTGTAAACATCGACAAAAGTCACATATCTGCACTTTCCTGCTTTGATTTGAAGTATAACATAATACTCTTTACACGGAATATAATTAATGAAATTCCAGCCGATAACGTAATAAGTTTGCCAATAATAACTGTTCAATAACGTAATAAAAGTGCTAAAATGCTAACTTTTGGCTAATAAGTTATTTCATTATTGGCTAAAAGTTACTACCTTATCAGTTCAGGGTCTTTTTAGTGTATTATTGGACAAATTTATTACGTCATTGGCTGCAACAATTGCGATTTTACTACTTTTTAAAGGATTTTTATTAATTTATCGACTTTTAATACTAGCGGATATGCTGTTCAAGTGGTGGTTTTAGGCAACATTGGTGCGTTGTTGGGTTGTAATGGACCAAATAACCTTTAGTGTCAAAGGAGCCTCATTAACGTGCCTCATATAACATTACAGTGCCTTTGTGTTGGAGTGTTGGACCAGGATCTTGTCTTTTTTTTATAGCATTAACAGAATGTGGTGTGTCTGACTTAAATGAACAGAGGTTTACTTGGAAAATTAAAGTGTTTTATTCAACTCAGACGCCGAGAGACTCATTTCTTTTCGTTTAAAGTCAAACATCTGGTGTTTGTGATGATGTGTGAGTGTTTGTCTGAGGTTTTATGAAAAGCTACTGAGGTTAAATGATGAGCTGTGACAGAGTCCAGCGCCATGTTCTCTCCTTTGTAATCAGCTTTTCAGGAGCTCAGTCCCATCAGTCGGCCCAACCCTCACATCAATAACTCATCAGCCGGCGTCTGTAGTGTTTCTCTGCTGGAATGCTGTGGATCGGCGGTAGGTAGCGGCTTTCTAGTGCTTTTAATTTGAAAAACTCTCTTCGTCCTTTCTGGAGATTATTTGAAGGTTATGCTCCAAACATCACACTTTTTTTTGGGGGTCCAAGCCCCCGGATGTTTTTTTCAGGAGCTCGTCCCCGGTGCGTCCACTCCTCGTGTCGCCATGGTAACGCTGGACACTTAAGAAGCTAAATGAGGAGTTATTTATGCAGACGAGCGGCACAGAGGAGAGGCAGGGGGGGTCATTTATGGCTAAACTAAGCTTTAGATGTTGGTTTCTAACACAACAATTATGATCTCGAAGTCGTTTTGCATCGATTGACACCATCCACAAGCCAATCGGAGGATGTGGTCAGGAGAAAGTTATGGGTTTCAGAGTAGAGGTCTGGTGCTTAGCTATTAGCATGGCTAGCTAGCCCTGCCTCTCTATGCTAGAAATGTGCCATAAGGTTTTTATGCTTGTTTTTGTTTAGATATATAGCTATATGTGCAAACTAATATTGCAAACAACTAAGCATGAGTTACTTTTTAAGATGTGGTTACCCAGAAAATGACTAATATTCCATTTATCTGCCTTTTTCCAGTTAGGAGGATAGTGTCCTGTCTTCTATACCTGCTTATTCCTCATTAGGGTCACATGGTCTGCTGGAGCCAATCCCAGCGCGTTACGACGAGAGGCAGGGATACACCCCAGATGGTCGCCAGCCAATCATGGGGCTTTTTGGAGTCACCAATTAACCTCAGCATGTTTTTGGACTGTGGGAGGAAGCCGGAGTACCCGGTGAAAACCCACGCAGACACGGGGAGAACATGCAAACTCCACACAGAAAGGTCCCAGACCCAGGACCAAGGAGGTCTTGAACCTGTGACCTTCTTGCTGTGAGGCAACAGCGCTAACCCCTGCGCCACCGTGTCGCCCGTACACCTTTAGTTTCTGAAAAAAATTCTAAATTGCTCATATACTTGTGATGTTTCACAATGATTTGCAACCAATTTCCAAAAAAGGGGTTTCGCCATCCAAGATGGCGGAAACTGCACATGTGCCACCCATGTTGGGTAGGGACTCACAACTGTAATACATGAACAGAAATATAAAACATAGAAATTCACCCACTGAAAACAATGGAGCAGAGTCCTTCTTCGCTCTGCAACATGTCCAAATATGCTAAAAAAAATATGTGCATCAAATGATCCAAAAAGCATAAAAACAGCCAGAGGTGAAGTTCACTGGATCATTAGCTGAGGAGCCTCAGATGCCTGGCAGCTAGCTGTCAATCAAAGAGGAGACGCCCTTAATTATAGACTTGATTTAACTTAATATTCAATCAAATACAGAAGAAAAAGAAAGAAATCACACACCACCACTCATGAATAGGGAACCGACCTAGCTTAAAGAGGCTGTAAACATGTTTTTTTTTTTTTATATTTTACTATGAGGTCTATTATTAGGACCAGTGGACATTCATGGAAATGCAGTTTTCGTCCTGAAAGATGAGATGGACACACTCGCGTTAAATCAATACAAGTCCATTTCAGAGGTAATGCTTTTCATTTTTGGTTCTGTTAGCGAGTAACAGAAGAAGAAGAGAGGTGTTGTGTGATCTCCTTCTAAGAACTGAAGTCATGTCTGGTGTTTCTGCCGTCGGCGTTTTTTTTTTTCTTCTCCTTTTTCTTAGGTTTTAAAAATAGGAGGTGATGATGAGGAGCGAAGGTTCGTCGCTGCAGGCCGTCTCACACTCGGGTCATAAAGGAAACAGGAAGCAGCTGTTGCCTCCGATAACCGGTAACCATGGCAACCGCCGGATGACCGACACACATCTGTGCATCGTACGTATAAAATATCAGTTTCGCTCTTTTGAAGGAAAACGTTCTCATCCATTTCTCAGATGGTTTCCATTTAGTTTATCTTAAAGTATTTTCTATCCATACAAAAGTTAGACATGGAGTTCCGCAAGGTTCTGTGCTCGGACCACTACTTTTCACCTTTAGTTTGCTTCCTTTAGGTAAATTTATTAGGAAATACTATTAATTTTCACTCTTACGCAGATGATACACAACTATATCTGTCAATTAAGCCAAATGAAACCAGCCAGTAAAATGTCTTTAAGACATAAAATTCGGAATAACCTGCAACTTTCTGCAGCTAAACTCAGACAAAACAGAGGTTATTTTGCTTGGGCTTTCTGCGAAATTCAATATTCATTGATATAGCTGTTTTGGATGGCGTCTCATTGGCCTCCAGCAACACTGTAAGAACTCTGAGAGTCATCTGTGATCAAGGTTTGTCATTCACTGCCCACATTAAAGACATTTTTAGTTGGTCACACACTTCCTGTCTCTAGATGTATGTCCAATCAAGAATAGAATCAAAAACCTCCTCTTCACGTACAAAGCTCTTAATGGTCCGGCTTCATCCTATCTTAAGGATCTCATAGTTCCTTATCATCCATCAAGAACCAAAATGCAGCTTATTAGAAGTTCCTAGAGTCTAAATGTAAAATAGGAGGCAGAGCCTTCAACTATCAGGCTCCTCTCCTGTGGAACCATCTTCCTGTTTCAAGAGATTACCCGTTTTACATTTAAAAACAGGTTAAAACAGTGAGATTACAGGGATACACATGCCTTTTAGCCCTAGGTTATTAGTGTTGGGTGTTCATTCAATAATAGAAGGACAGAATAAACCAATAAAAATGTATGTAGACCACCTGAAACCTGCAATGGATCCTGTCCCCTCGTCCTCCACATACACCAGGAATCAATCAACTCTTGTCCTGTTCTAAAACAACTACAATTTAGTGTTTTCCATGAAAAGTCACACTTTTATTTACCACCATAAGTTGTAAAATGAATAGAAATTATAGTGACATGATTGGAAATGATGATTTGTATTTAAAATAATCATTTTTTCCTTCAAACAGCTAAACTGTTTTCAGCTGTGCTAACATGTTAGCATCAAGGGTTTTCTAATCATCCATTAACCTTCTGACGCAATGAGCAAACACATTGTTCCATTAGAACACTGGACTGATAGTTGCTGGAAATGGGCCTCTATACACCTATGTAGATATTGCACCCAAAAATCTGACATTTGCAATTTGCACATTAGCAATGTATAGTTACGTCTTCATTGAAAAAACTGTGTTTTTCTTGCAAAAATAAGTCAAATTTCTACGGAACCCCAAACTTTTAAATGGTTCATTCTCCTGATCATGATCATTTTGACATAGATTCTTATTCTTAACATTTTGGTCTATAAAATGATTATGAAATATTATGAAAATAATCAAAATCATCACATTTGGTCTATAAAATGTCATAAAACTATGAAAATGTTATCAAAATCAATGCAAAATGCTCTTGTAGCTAATTGTTCTGTGAAGCCCATTGAAGCAAATCTGTGATTTTTGATTTTGGGCTATATAAGGAGCTATAGAAGGCCGATTCCAGGCTTTCTGACCATTGGCACCTTCTACTTCCTGATTTCAGTCGGTTCTATAAAAGCTGCTGCACCCAGCTGTGCGGAGCAGGCTGATTATTTTCCTGCGGCCGTCTTTAGCTGCTTTTATTTTACACTGCGGGCAGTTTGAAGGAAATCGTTGTTTGTAATCCTCTCTGCTTCCTGTGTCTAGACCTCAGTCATAGCACCACAGTGGGATGTTATATGAGATGGAGGTAAAATAAACTCTTCACGTCTGAGACGTTATTCACTGAGATTTGACTGTGGGCAGGCTGTAATGAGTCCAACCAGTTTTATAGACACTGCTGATTTGATTTTGTTTAATTTCTCGGTTTGTTTTTTATTTATTGGATTTCGGCCTTTGTGGCCGATCATTCCTGTATTTCCCCCAGGAAATAACCTCCAGTTCTTCTCTCTCTCGATGAGCGATGGTAAGATTGGATCGTGACCATCTTGTCGGTGTGGGGGTGGAGATAGAACGCCTCGATTCTCCGATTTCCTGAACTCCTCCCCTGTGTTGTGGTTGTTTACACGTACTAATTTTGATTATATTTCCCTATCGATTTGATTTCCTTTCCCTTGCTGTGTGGATACAGGGCGTGGTGGGGCCTATTTACCGCCCACTGCCCATCCGTTCCAAGCATTCTATTTGACATAAATCTTCGTGAGAAGGATAGTTTTATATGTGCTTCGCCGGCCAATCAGAGAAGAGGATTCACCCAAACGCTGACATGAATCTGGTTGAATTATGACAACGATGCTGCAGCTTTGACAAGAGGATTGTTTCCTAACACCAGGCAATCAAAATAGTTTCCTCCTGTAAAGATCCTGGTTTATATGTCACGGTTATTGTCTTTCACATGATTGAAGCTAGCTGTCGTTAGCACAGATGCTACAATGTTTTACAGCCCGTGTTGAACTGCTTGTTTGCAGTTGTTTCGTGTGTTGTTGTTACAAGTTACAGGGAATAAATTACAGAATTATAAAGATAAATATATGTGGAGGATGAGGTGGCAGGGATCCATGGCGGCTTCCAGGTCTCACCAAGACCAGGACCACACCACCTTCAATGGGAAGGTCCCTGCATGGTCTGTGGAAACACAGGACTTCAGGAACTAAACAACTAGCGATATGCTCTACAAAAAAGGAAAGTTTCTAACTAGTTCTTAAATATAAAGTGTGTGTCTGACTGAAACAGGAAGATGATTCCACAGGAGAGTAGCCTGATAGTTGAAGGCTCTGCCTCCCATTTGACTTTTAGAGACTCTAATGACTCTAAACCTCTAATAAGATGTATCCTGGGAGCACAGTGGTTTCAATGGATAATCTGGAACTATGAGATCCTTAAGATAGGATGGAGCCTGACCATTAAGAGGCCGGAGATACAGAGGATGTTTTTGATTCTATTGTTGATTTCACAGGAAGCTAGCGCAGAGACACTAATACTGGTGAGATATGATCCCTTCTTCTAGTGCCCGTTAATATACGTTGCAGCAGCATTCTTTATCAACTGGAAAGTCTTTAGGGACTCTTTGGAGCAGGTTTTCTACAGACAGGAAGTGACCATTGATATGTTGCATAAGTGAAAGAACGCAGTCCTAGATATGTGTTTAATGTGGCCAATATCAAAGACGACTTCCTGGTTTCTTACAGTGGTGATGGAGGCCAAGAAGATGTCATGCAAAGTAGCGTTATTGCTGGATAGTGAAGTGTTCAGTAGCAGAAAGTTTATTCGGGACTTTATGTCCTAATGACATGCTTGAAGTTTGGCTGTGTGCAGCTTAATTGACAGATACAGTTGGATATCATCTGCATATTGATGGAAATTAATTTCTTTTTTTCCCTTTTTTTCTACTAACAACCTACCTACCTACCTACCTACCTACCAACTAACCTACCTACCTACCTACCTACCTACCTACCTACCTACCAACTAACCTACCTACCTACCTACCTACCTACCTACCTACCTACCTACCTACCAACCAACAACCAACCAATTATTAACAGGTATCTCAAATATGCCCCCCCCTCTATTCTCTAGCTAAAAGTCGACCTTTTCCAGATCAGCGATGTTTTTACTATAAGTCCAAGATATGGATTCATTCTGGTCCAGTTTATTTCATATATACAGAGAATGATTTAATAATGACTAGGTTATTTCGAATAACTTGAAATAACCTAAATTATCTGTAATGCAAAGATCAATGATTAATTAGATTGATTATTTATCCAAATATTAATAGATTTTAAATATTGAACCCACCTAGAATATAAAACTAGTTGATAGAATGTGGTTTTATTCGTTTTTGGGTTAAACCACATGACATTTTTGACATTATCCCATCTAACATTGTGTTTTACTACAGATAAAAAAAACTTTATTTAAACTTAAAACAAGAACAAACTGACCCAAATCAGGGAAAAATAACCTGAAATAACCTAAATTATATAATAAAAAGAAAATCTATTATTTTCCAGAATCAGAATGAGAATCACCTTCATTTTAACTAATTATAACTTTATATACTATATATACAAAAGATAAAATAAAGATAATGATAGTAAAATTGACCCAAATCAGGAAAAAAACCTTTGAAATAAGCAAATTATTTGCCTATAAAATGATATAAATCATTCCAGAACATGAATATATTCTATAAAAAGGAGCTAATTAAATAATCACCTAACCTATAACTACTGATATCATATTATTGATGCTGTAACAGTATCTTTGTCGCACTTTATTTGGTGAACGGCTGATTTTGGAGTGTATTAAAGATGTGAAATAACAGACCTGAGGCTTGTTCTGATAAATAAAGACGATGGAGGTCAGAGTCCAGCTGTCGGAGTGACAGTAAAGTCACGGACGGAAATAAAAACTGTGCTCTGGGCTCTTTATGTTTAACACGTTTCACTGGGAATGAGTGTGACAGGAGGAGGAGGAGGAGGAGGAGGAGGAGGAGTTAAAGAGGAGGAGGAGGAGGGGTGGAGGAGTCAGTCAGTCGGTCTCAGATGGAGGTTTTCCCTTCACGCCGAGGAGAATCTGACAGCATGACGACGACTTCCTGAGAGAGAGAGAGAGAGAGAGAGAGGGGGAGAGAAGAGAGAGAGAAAGGAAGCATCCTCCCTCAGTTTCCACGGTGACCGCATCCCTCCATCCTCTTCATCCTCTTTTCATTTCTCCGTCCTGCTGCTGTCGGCTCATCGGCGTCGTCAGGATGGGAGACAAAGGAACCAGGTGAGATTCCAGCCGTGCATCTGTGATTCCTTTAGCTTTAATCGGTGTGTGTGTGTGTGTGTGTGTGTGTGTGTGTGTGTGTGTGTGTGTGTGTGTGTGTGTGTGTGTGTGGGGTAACATTACATAACATTCTGTCAGAAACCTTCAGCAGTGTGACGTCTCCCCTCTGGGGCTGTTTTTTTTTATTTTCTTAAAGGGTTTGCCTGTTTTTTCTTTGTTTTTTTGGGGGGCCTTTATTTTGACAGTCCAGACAGACAGGAAACATGGAGACAGGAGGTGGTCGGGAATCGAACCCGTGAACTTAAAGTTCCCTTAAATCCACCCAGACGAGAAGGAGACTCCTCTTAGAGACTGATCATGTGACTTTCCCAGCAGTGATGAGCAGTTTTAACTGTGAAGCTTCCTTCTACACGTTAAATAGTTTGTTTCATTAAGGTTTTTGTTGTTTTTTTACTTTATCAGTTGCTTCTAGTTCTACAAAATAAAACTAATCACTAAATGATGATAGAGTCACCTTTGACCCAGATATAAAATACTACTATAAAGCAATAATTAGAAATAAAACTGAAATTATAAGTGAACTGTTGTAAATGTACATAACGGCTGAAATTGACCCGTAGTTGTTGTTATATATAATTATATTAAAATTAAAAAATAAATAAAACTAATTAGGTGTTTTATATGATTCTCCTGAGGTTCATTTTACCGTCTTTTAAAATTAAAAAAATAATAAATAAATAAATAATATTTATTTAATATTTAGTATTATTATTATATTTAATAATATTTTTTGTAATTAAATTAATTATTTTTATTACTTTTATTGCAGTTTATTCAACAATTAATCCATCCATATGATTTCTAATATTTACTTTATTTACTTTTCTCTCTTTTTTTTTTTTTTACACCCAGTGATAAACAGAAAATCAAATACATTAAACAAAATCTTAGCTAAGGAAGAAGGAAAATAATCTATAATTAAAACTACTAAAAATAATAAGAATAAATAAATGAATTAAAATAAAATCAAATGAAATGAAATTAAATTAAAATTAAATTAAATTAAATTAAATTAAATTAAATTAAAATAATAAGAATAAATAAATAAATATTAAATTAAATTAAATTAAATTAAATTAAATTAAATTAAATTAAATTAAATTAAATTAAATTAAAATAAAATAAAATAAAATAAAATAAAATAAATAAACCAGAATTTATGCAACTAAAAATAATCTCCGCCTCCTGACAGGAAACCTCCTGTCAACCAATCAGCTCGTTTGTTTGTTAGTTTAATGCATTGTTGAGATTTGGGAGGTTAATTCCTCGTTTTAGGAACCAAAAGGGGTGAGACAGCCTGTTTGTAGGAGGGTGAGACCATGGTTTGAGAGGGTGAGACAGTCCGTGGAGGGTCAGGTAGTCTGTTTGTGAGAGGGTTAGACAGTTAACGGGAGGGTGAGACAGTTGGTGGGAGGATGAGACTATATTTTGAGCAGGTGAGACAGTCCTTTGTGGAGGGTGAGACAGTTGATGGTAGGGTGAGACATTCTGTTTCTAAGAGAGTGAGACAGTTGGTAGGGTGGAGGGTAAGAGAGTCTGTTTGTGGGAGGGTTAGACAGTCAATGGAAGGGTAAGACAGTTGGTGGGAGGGTGTTTGTTTGAGGGTGAGACAGTCTTTTGGTAGGATGGTGAGACTATTTTTTGAGCGAGTGAGACAGTCTTTTATGGAGGGTGAGACATTCTGTTTCTAAGAGAGTGAGACAGTTGGTGGGAGGGTTACATGGTGTGTCTTTGGAGGGTGAGACAGTCTATGTAGGGTACGACAGTTTATTTGTGGGAGGGTAAGACAGTTGGTGGGAGGGTGAGACTATATTTTGAGAGGGTGAGACAGTGTGTTTGTTTGAGGGTGAGACAGTCTTTGGTTGGATGGTAAGACTATGAGAGAGAGAGAGTGAGACAGTTTGCCTGAGGGAGGGTGAGACAGTGTGTTTGTTGGAGGGTGAGACAGTCTTTTGGTGGGAGGGTAAGACTATGTTTTGAGCAGGTAAGACAGGGAGTGAGACAGTTTGCCTGAGGGAGGGTGAGACAGTGTGTTTGTTGGAGGGTAAGACAGGCTTTTGGTGGGATGGCAAGACTATTTTTTTGGGCGAGTGAGACAGTCTTTTATGGAGGGTGAGACAGTTGATGGTAGGGTGAGACATCCTGTTTCTAAGAGAGTGAGACAGTTGGTGGGAGGGTTACATAGTGTGTCTTTGGAGGGTGAGACAGTCTATGTAGGGTACGACAGTTTATTTGTGGGAGGGTAAGACAGTTGGTGGGAGGGTGAGAATATATTTGGAGAGGGTGAGACAGTGTGTTTGTTTGAGGGTGAGACAGTCTTTTGATAGGAGGATGAGACTATTTTTTTGAGCAGGTGAGACAGTTGATGGTAGGGTGAGACATTCTGTTTCTACAAGAGTGAGACAGTTGGTGAAAGGGTAACAGTCTTTGGAGGGTGAGACAGTCTTTTGGTGGGAGGGTAAGACTATGTTTTGAGCAGGTAAGACAGGGAGTGAGACAGTTTGCCTGAGGGAGGGTGAGACAGTGTGTTTGTTGGAGGGTAAGACAGGCTTTTGGTGGGATGGCAAGACTATTTTTTTGGGCGAGTGAGACAGTCTTTTATGGAGGGTGAGACAGTTGATGGTAGGGTGAGACATCCTGTTTCTAAGAGAGTGAGACAGTTGGTGGGAGGGTTACATAGTGTGTCTTTGGAGGGTGAGACAGTCTATGTAGGGTACGACAGTTTATTTGTGGGAGGGTAAGACAGTTGGTGGGAGGGTGAGAATATATTTGGAGAGGGTGAGACAGTGTGTTTGTTTGAGGGTGAGACAGTCTTTTGATAGGAGGATGAGACTATTTTTTTGAGCAGGTGAGACAGTTGATGGTAGGGTGAGACATTCTGTTTCTATGAGAGTGAGACAGTTGGTGAAAGGGTAACAGTCTTTGGAGGGTGAGACAGTCTTTTGGTGGGAGGGTAAGACTATGTTTTGAGCAGGTAAGACAGGGAGTGAGACAGTTTGCCTGAGGGAGGGTGAGACAGTGTGTTTGTTGGAGGGTAAGACAGGCTTTTGGTGGGAGGGTGAGACAGTCTGTGGAGGGTGAGATAGTCTCTTTCTGGGAGGGTTAGACAGTCAATGGGAAGGTAAGACAGTTGGTGGGATGGAGAGACTATATTTTGAGCGAGTGAGACAGTCTTTTGTGGAGGGTGAGACAGTTGGTGGAAGGGTAACACATTGTGTCTTTGGATGGTGAGACAGTCTTTTGGTGGAAGGGTAAGACTATGTTTTGAGCGGGTAAGACAGTCTTTCTCTTAAGAGAGTGAGACAGTTTCCCTGAGGGTGGGTGAGACAGTGTGTTTGTTGGAGGGTGAGACAGTTTGTCAGTCCAGGGGTGAGAATATGTTTTGATAGTCTCACCATTGGTGAAACAGTCGGTTAATGGGTGAGACAATCCTTTAATGGGAGGGTGAGACAGTTTGTCTGTCGGAGGGTGAGACAGTAAAGTCCTTATATGGTATCCCAGCGTATAACATCCTGAAAAGCTCATTGATAACATTGCAGTGAATGGACCTTTAAACATGGTTTGCGGCCACCTGGTGGTGATACCTGGCACCTGCAGGACAACAATGTTGAATGGGAGTCACACACAATAAAAACTTCAAAGTGATCCAGAAACCAGGATTTCTTCTGGATCATTACTGAAATTTAGTCATCCGATAATTGGACCATTCCCAACATTCATTGAAAATTTGATGAAAATCCGGCAAAAACTTTTTGTAGCATCAGTAGGTGTAGAATCTACAGGTGTAGCATCAACAGGTGTAGCATCAACAGGTGTAGCATCAGTAGGTGTAGCATGGACAAGTGTAGTATTAGTAGGTATTGTATCAACAGGTGTAGCATCAGTAGCATCAGGTGTAGCACCATCAAGTGTAACACCCTTAGTTGTAGCAACACCAGGTGTCGCATCATCACATCTATCAGCACTAGGTGTAACACCATCAGGTGTAGCACTGACAGGTGTAGCATCAGGTGTAGCATCAGTAGATGTAGCATCGAAAGGTGTAACACCATCAGATGTAGTATCAGTAGATATAGCATCAGTAGATGTAGCATGAACAGGTGTAGCATCAGTAGATGTAGCATCAACAGATGTAGCATCAACAGGTGTAGCATAAGTAGGTGTAGCATCAGTAGATGTAGCATCAACAGGTGTAGCATCAGTAGATGTAGCATCAGCAGGTGTGTAGCATCAGTAGATGTAGCATCAGCAGGTGTGTAGCATCAGTAGGTGTAGCATCAACAGGTGTAGCATCAGTAGATGTAGCATCAGCAGGTGTGTAGCATCAGTAGATGTAGCATCAACAGGTGTAGCATCAGTAGGTGTAGCATCAGTAGATGTAGCATCAGTAGGTGTAGCATCAGTAGGTGTAGCATCAGCAGGTGTGTAGCATCAGTAGGTGTAGCATCAGTAGGTGTAGCATCAACAGGTGTGTAGCATCAGTAGGTGTAGCATCAATAGGTGTAGCATCAGTAGATGTAGCATCAACAGGTGTAGCATCAGTAGATGTAGCATCAACAGGTGTAGCATCAACAGGTGTAGCATCAGTAGGTGTAGCATCAGCAGGTGTAGCATCAGTAGATGTAGCATCAGCAGGTGTGTAGCATCAGTAGATGTAGCATCAACAGGTGTAGCATCAGTAGGTGTAGCATCAACAGGTGTAGCATCAACAGGTGTAGCATCAGTAGGTGTAGCATCAGTAGGTGTCATCAGCAGGTGTGTAGCATCAACAGGTGTAGCATCAACAGGTGTAGCATCAGTAGATGTAGCACCAACAGGTGTAGCATCAACAGGTGTAGCATCAGTAGGTGTAGCATCAGCAGGTGTGTAGCATCAGTAGGTGACGCCCTACAGAACGCTAGCCACCCATCAGCTGTTGGAATCATTAAGCCTGTCACATGATCAGGTATCAGGTTCTGGATCCAGACAGGACCCTGGGGAAAGGCCACTCTTTGGGTAAGTGCCCTTTAAGAGATCTAGAGATCTTTAATGAGTCAGGACGCGGTTTAACGTCTCCTCTGGAGGACGCGTCCAGAAACTGCAGCGTAAACGTTGCAGTCAGCGAACAGGAAGCGTCTCTCACTGAGGACAACAGCAACACACCCTGTCTCCACTTAATCACTCGTATTGATCAGCTGCCTCCGACTAAAGATTCTCCTCGTCCACTAGATCTAAGATGACCCTGGTTGTATGGAGTCTGTGGCTCTGGATCCTGGATCTAAGATGACCCTGGTTGTATGGAGTCTGTGGCTCTGGATCCTGGATCTAAGATGACCTTGGCTCTGTGCTAACCCTGGCTCTGTGCTAACCCTGGCTCTGTGCTAACCTTGGCTCTGTGTTAACCCTGGCTCTGTGCTAACCCAGGCTCTGTGCTAACCTTGGCTCTGTGCTAACCCTGGCTCTGTGCAAACCCTGGCTCTGTGCTAACCCATGCTCTGTGCTAACCCATGTTCTGTGCTAACCCTGGCTCTGTGCTAACCCTGGCTCTGTGCTAACCCTGGCTCTGTGCTAACCCATGCTCTGTGCTAACCTTGGCTCTGTGCTAACCCTGGCTCTGTGCTAACCCATGCTCTGTGCTAACCCTGGCTCTGTGCTAACCCATGTTCTGTGCTAACCCATGCTCTGTGCTAACCCTGGCTCTGTGCTAACCCTGGCTCTGTGCTAACCCTGGCTCTGTGCTAACCCTGACTCTGTGCTAACCTTGGCTCTGTGCTAACCTTGGCTCTGTGCTAACCCTGGCTCTGTGCTAACCCTGGCTCTGTGCTAACCCTGGCTCTGTGCTAACCCATGCTCTGTGCTAACCTTGGCTCTGTGCTAACCCTGGCTCTGTGCTAACCTTGGCTCTGTGCTAACCCATGCTCTGTGCTAACCCTGGCTCTGTGCTAACCCATGCTCTGTGCTAACCCTGGCTCTGTGCTAACCCTGGCTCTGTGCTAACCTTGGCTCTGTGCTAACCCTGGGTCTGTGCTAACCCTGGCTCTGTGCTAACCTTGGCTCTGTGCTAACCCTGGCTCTGTGCTAACCCTGGCTCTGTGCTAACCTTGGCTCTGTGTTAACCCTGGCTCTGTGCTAACCCAGGCTCTGTGCTAACCTTGGCTCTGTGCTAACCCTGGCTCTGTGCAAACCCTGGCTCTGTGCTAACCCATGCTCTGTGCTAACCCATGTTCTGTGCTAACCCTGGCTCTGTGCTAACCCTGGCTCTGTGCTAACCCTGGCTCTGTGCTAACCCATGCTCTGTGCTAACCTTGGCTCTGTGCTAACCCTGGCTCTGTGCTAACCCATGCTCTGTGCTAACCCTGGCTCTGTGCTAACCCATGTTCTGTGCTAACCCATGCTCTGTGCTAACCCTGGCTCTGTGCTAACCCTGGCTCTGTGCTAACCCTGGCTCTGTGCTAACCCTGACTCTGTGCTAACCTTGGCTCTGTGCTAACCTTGGCTCTGTGCTAACCCTGGCTCTGTGCTAACCCTGGCTCTGTGCTAACCCTGGCTCTGTGCTAACCCATGCTCTGTGCTAACCTTGGCTCTGTGCTAACCCTGGCTCTGTGCTAACCTTGGCTCTGTGCTAACCCATGCTCTGTGCTAACCCTGGCTCTGTGCTAACCCATGCTCTGTGCTAACCCTGGCTCTGTGCTAACCCTGGCTCTGTGCTAACCTTGGCTCTGTGCTAACCCTGGGTCTGTGCTAACCCTGGCTCTGTGCTAACCTTGGCTCTGTGCTAACCCTGGCTCTGTGCTAACCCTGGCTCTGTGCTAACCCTGGCTCTGTGCTAACCCTGGATACTTCAGGGTTACTACAGATCCTTATTAAAGGTGATGTTTTGTTCATGTTTTGCTTTTCTCTCGTTATTTTTCCCGTTGACTTCAGTGTAAATCCCTGTGCTGGAGCGTCGGTGTCGGGGGAGTCTTCAGAGCCCTGAGCTGACACAACAATCAGATATTGATCAATCGCTTAGTGTCAGAGCGTCCCGATCGATCAGATAAAGAGAGTGTGAACAGAGGAGCTGAAGCTGCAGACTTCATTTACCAACATGAAGACCAGAGAATTCCTGATGTTTGAAGAAAAGCTAATGGAATATTTAGAAAAAAATGTATTATTGTCTTTGAAATGATGCTTTTCCATACAAAGTGATCTAATTGATTGTTTCAGAAATGACTTATCCAGTTAATACTTTAGCCTGAATTTAATAAGTTTCAAAGGAAAGGCCCCAGAGAGATAAAAGCACAATGAAAGAGGGTTTTTTATTCTTTATACAGCTTTATCGATACGTCTCCTGTTCGAGGTCAAAGGTCGGTGGAGCCTTTCAGTTAAATGCTCTCGAAACGTTCCATGGAAAGTCAGAGAATTCGTCTGCATTGATCGAAAAATGAATGCAGCTGAAGACAGCAGCTCTGATCTGTGGATAATTTGTGGATAACACAATTTCAAGCCCAAGCAATGATATGAGAATATAGCGCAAACGTAAATCTGCATTTTTGCGATAATATTAATGAAATAACAACATATAACTGCACTAAAACATCTCTAAAATTAGTCTGGTTCACCTGATAAGGCTAATTTTACTGCTTTATAGGTGAATTCAGCTACTAACCCATGATTTTTAGCCTAAATTGGTGCTTTTTTAGGGGGGCGGAGCTAATTATTTCACTTTTTTTTGCTTTATTCCAGCTGGATGTACTTCAACGCTGTACATTTTAAATATATTCTGGTACTTCTACAACTATCCCACAGGTGTTAGCTTTATTTTAAACCCAAGATCATTCATAAAACCCGTGTAGTTGTGGAGATATACCGCGTTAAGTCACCTTAGATGTTTGGGGTTTTAAAGTGACAGCCGTGCTCATTAAGTCGCCTTTAATTGTCGTTGCACAGTTGATGTTTTATGTTTCTGTGCAGCAGCTCGGGCTGATTTGTTATTTCACATTGCAGAGCTGCTGCATGTTGAAATGTAATTGGCCTAATTGCAGAGATAATAGCGGAGAGGAAAGTGCATGCTGAGCGAGCTCCCTGGAGGACGCAGGGTTTCCGGTAAAACGGCGTCCTGATGCTGCTGCTGATGGATAAACGTCCATCCAGGAGGAAGCTGAGAGCTAATGGAGCCACTGCTGCTCATTTATGGAAAGATGGAGGAGGAGGAGGAGGAAGAGGAGGAGGAGGAGGAGGAGGAGGAGGAGGAAGAGGAAGAGGAGGAGGAGGAAGAGGATGAGGAGGAGGAGGAGGAGGAGGAGGAAGAGAAAGAGGAAGAGGAGGAGGAGGAGGAGGAAAGACAGGAAGCTGCTGATGATGAAGGTGATGATGATGAAGGTGATGATGAAGGTGATAAAGATGATGATGATGATGATGATGATGAAGGTTGATGATGAAGGTGATAAAGATGATGATGATGATGAAGATGATGAAGATGATGAAGATGATGATAATGATGAAGGTGATGATGATGAAGATGATGATGAAGGTGATGAAGATGATGATAATAGTGATGATGATGATGATGATGATGAAGGTGATGATGAAGGTGATAAAGATGATGATGATGATGATGAAGGTGATGATGAAAATGATGATAGTGATGATGATGATGATGATGATGAACATGATGAAGATGATGAAGATGATGAAGATGATGATGAAGATGATGATGGTGATGATGGTGATGATGGTGATGATGATGATGAAGATGATGATGATGATGATGAAGGTGATAAAGATGATGATGAAGGTGATGAAGATGATGATGAAGGTGATGAAGATGATGATGAAGATGACGAAGATGATGATGAAGGTGATGAAGATGATGATAATAGTGATGATGATGATGATGATGAAGGTGATGAAGATGATGATGAAGGTGATGAAGATGATGATAATAGTGATGATGATGTTCAGCAGAGTGTTTTTTCTACAGCTCTTAGCCGTTAGCTCTGTCTAGATTAGCATTCTCAGCTAAGCTAACTGGCTACATCTATGGTTCCCCTCTTTAATTCATTCCAAACAAACCTCCAGCTTAATAAAGTTAATGAAAAAAATGCCGACTTCAAGAAGGACAGAGAATAGGTATGATATGATGCTCTGAGACCTGGACGGTTTTCACTCTTCATCCTGGTCTATGCCGAGCTATAAACTGTCCTGGGTTGAGGTGGTTCATAGGAGCAGGAAAACCACAAACAGCCTCCTGAAAAATGGACCTATGATACACAGAAAGTCACATGTAACCAGACCAAACATCAGGATGGACAAAGGGACAGTTTGACCGGTCTGTGGTGGCCAGAAGCATAAAGAGAGACATTAAATGAAGTGGCTGTGCAACAATGAACTGCTACTTAGCAATTGGAACCTGGAAATTGGAACAATTGGTGTTGATGTAACTGTCCGGGGTGAACACTCAGTCACTGAGTGATCAAACCTTGCAGGAACACTGTGAGACCAGCAGAGTAGCCAGGGAAGACTATTACAGACACGTTCTTTATGATGTCACAACATACAGGCCTCACACCTGGAAACATAGAGGAACAAGTGTCAGCCGTTCACTACTGATCTGTGTTTGTGTGTTTGCAGAGTGTTTAAGAAAGCCAGTCCCAATGGAAAGGTGAGTCTTATTCACACCAAACACCATTTCCTGTCCTGGTAGTGTTTCGAGGATTCTGATTGGCTGTTGAACCTTCCTCAGCTCACCGTGTACCTGGGGAAAAGAGACTTTGTGGACCACGTGGACCTGGTGGAGCCTGTCGGTGAGATCGGCGTTCACTCATTTGTATTTTTTAAAGAATAGTCGGAAAATAAATAACTCATAGTGAATCCAAACCTAAACCTGAAAGTATTGTTGAAATTTTGACCTTTTCTTGCAGATGGCGTGGTGCTGATTGACCCGGAGTACCTGAAGGAGAGGAAAGGCAAGTCGTGCATGTCATAATATATCGATTAGATTGGATTAGATCACATTTTATTGATCCCTGTGGACATTGAAGCTGTACCTCATTAAACAAACCAACTCTAAACTGGTTCATTCATCTCTAACAGGATCGGTTTTGTGTTTTTCAGTGTTTGTGACTCTGACCTGTGCGTTCCGTTATGGCCGTGAGGACCTGGACGTCCTGGGTCTGACGTTCAGGAAGGACCTGTTTGTGGCCAACGTCCAGGCGTTTCCTCCGTTACCGGAGGAGAAGAAGAGTTTGACTCGTCTTCAGGAACGTCTGATCAAAAAACTGGGAGAACACGCCTACCCCTTCACCTTCGAGGTGCTGACGCTGTAGAACAACGTCCGATTATTCTGTAGAGCAGGAGCTGTTTTATTGATATTAGCACTGATACGAAAGAACAGAAGGGTTGAATGATTGAGTGATTGATGGATTGATTGATTGACTGACTGTTTGGTTGGTTGGTTGACTTACTGACTAACTGCCTGGTTGGCTGATTGGTTGATTGATTGATTGACCGTCTGGATGGTTGGTTGATAGATTGACTAATTGATTGACTGGCTGATTGTTTGGTTGGTTGATTGATTTACTGACTGACTGGTTGATTGATAGTTTGATTGGCTGATTGTTTGGTTGGTTGATTAATTGACTTACTGACTAACTGACTGATTGGTTGATTGATTGATTGACTGACTGACTGACTGGATGGTTGGTTAATAGATTGACTAATTGATTGAGAGACTGATTGTTTGGTTGGTTGATTGATTGACTTACTGACTAACTGACTGGTTGACTGACTGGTTGATTTATTGATTGATTTATTGACTGACTGGTTGACTGACTGGTTGATTGATTGATTGATTGATTGACTGACTGATTGTTTGGTTGGTTGATTGATTGACTGACTGACCGTCTGGATGGTTGGTTGATAGATTGACTAATTGATTGACTGACTGATTGTTTGGTTGGTTGATTGATCAACTTACTGACTAACTGACTGGTTGGCTGATTGGTTGATTGATTGATTGTTTGGTTGGTTGATTGACTGACTGGTTGATTTATTGATTGATTTATTGACTGATTGATTGACTGACTGACTGATGACTTTGAATGTTACTTTATGACTTTAAACGTAATTTTAGGACTTTCAAAGTGACTTTTGGACGTTGAACATAATACTCATAATACTTGTGACTTTGAACATGACTTTAAACATGACTTTGAGACTTTGAACATGACTTCAAGTGTGACTTTGTGAGTTTGAACATGACTGACTGGTTGGTTGACCGTGTGTTTCAGATTCCTCTGAACCTGCCATGCTCCGTCACCCTGCAGCCAGGCCCCGAGGACACCGGGAAGGTAACCTCTTACTGTTTTATTAGATTGTTTCTATATAGCTCTCAAGATTGAGTTTCATGCTATCTGTGTTCTGGTAAAAACAATCACAAACTGATTCACTATTTCAAAAGGCAGCATAAGAAAACACTGAACTGATTTTCTCGCTTTCACGTGTCTTCAGGCCTGCGGCGTCGACTTTGAAGTGAAATCTTTTTGTGCTGAAAACGTTGAAGAGAAAATCCACAAAAGGTAAAAGCTGCGGTCTGAATTATGAATGAAATAGCAGCTTCCTGCTCGGAGGGAGAGGACGGCTGCAGGAAAAAGAGCCAGCTCAGCAGAACGGCTTCACGATGACTAAAAGATGAACAAGTCCTGCATTAAGAGGTAATAATTCCGGGTTTGCTGTGTCTCAGGAACTCGGTGCGTCTGGTGATCAGGAAGGTGCAGTACGCTCCAGAGAAGCCGGGTCCTCAGCCCACAGCAGAAACCACCAGACACTTTCTGATGTCAGATAAACCTCTACACCTAGAGGCGTCTCTGGACAAGGAGGTAACACCTGAGTGAACACACGCCACAGCCTTTAGCAGAGCAAGAACACTGGCTAAATGCAAGCAGGCAAAAATCGATGTCTAGAGCACTGAGGTGGAAGAAAAGAAAGAAAAGTGAACAAGGTGTTACATGGTGTGAAGACATAAAGCCATGGATGATTTGTTCCAGGGCTTTGTTTGACAATGAAGCGTTAAAAAGCTCAACTGAATATGAAATTTTAGGATTGAAACTAGAAAAGAAATATTCAGGCTGTAGCTCTTTTGTCGGCTCTTGGTATGATCTGTCTGAATGGGACTATACCATCTGTACCTGACTGAACCTGAATGAACCTGTTTGTATCTGAGGTATAGTACCTGACTGAACCTAATTAACCTCTCTATATCTGAATATACCTATACCGGACAGGTGTAGGTATATACAGATAGGTATACTGTAGAGTTATAGGTATACCGGACAGGTGTAGTACCTGACTGAACCTCAATGAGCTTGTATTTGACTATACCTATACCGGACAGGTATAGGTATACCGGATAGCTATAGGTATACCAGACAGGTATAGGTATACAGGAAAGGTATCAATATACTTATACCTATACCCAGGTATAGGTATACCTATACCGGACAAGTATAGTACCTGATTATACCTGTCTGTACCTGGTTATATGTATACCTGTCCAGTATAGGTATACCGGACAGGTATAGATATACCTATATCGGACAGGTATAGTACCTAACTATACCTGTCTGCACCTGATTGAACCTGACTCTACCTGTCTGTACCTGATTGAACCTGACTCTACCTGTCTGTACCTGATTGAACCTGACTCTACCTGTCTGTACCTGATTGAACCTGACTCCACCTGTCTGTACCTGATTGAACCTGACTCTACCTGTCTGTACCTGATTGAACCTGACTCTACCTGTCTGTACCTGATTGAACCTGACTCTACCTGTCTGTACCTGATTGAACCTGACTCTACCTGTCTGTACCTGATTGAACCTGACTCTACCTGTCTGTACCTGATTGAACCTGACTCTACCTGTCTGTACCTGATTGAACCTGACTCCACCTGTCTGCACCTGTCAGATTTACTACCATGGGGAGCCAATTAGCGTCAACGTTCACGTCACCAACAACACCAACAAGACAGTGAAAAAGATGAAGATCTCGGGTATTAAAACACCTCCCATCTTCTGAGTATTATTGATCTATCTGTTGTGCTATTGATCACTGTCTAATTGATCAGACTGCTGTGGTATTGATCAGTGGGTTGTGTCTCCACAGTGCGACAGTATGCAGATATCTGCCTGTTCAACACGGCTCAGTACAAATGTCCAGTGGCAACCGAGGAGTCCGAGTGAGTCTCTTCTCAAGTGATTGATTGATTGGTTTGTTGGATGATTGATTCAGAGTGATGAACACGTCGTAGTACACGATCTTCCTGAACAGATGGAGAGTAAATTTGAACATCAATAAATTGCAGAGTTGTAAATTCATCTGTTGAAGATTTTGTCCAAAGCTGCTTTAGTGAATCTTGGGGTTTATTTAGTCACTATGCTAATGATAGCGGTATTCTGCTATTCTGTTCTAGCTGTGTTTACACCTGTTTCTGTGGAGTCAGCCAATCGTTTCTCTGATTGTCCTAGCTTTGTCCAACAGTCGTACCTTCAGCCACACGAGTATAGTATAGTCTCAAATGTCTGTTCAGACACTTTTAGTTGATTCATGAACAGGTCAGAAGTTATTATCTGGACACAAATCCCAGGATTTTTTCTCTCCTCAGCGACGTCGTTGCTCCCAGTTCCACTTTCTGCAAAGTTTTCACTCTCACCCCGTTTCTGGCCAACAACCGAGAGAAACGAGGCCTCGCTCTCGATGGGAAGCTGAAGCATGAAGACACCAACCTGGCCTCCAGCACACTGTGAGTCCTGCAACACTCAGGATCTGTTTCTGGCAGACAGGGGGGAAAACTTCTGGCTGCTGATTGGTCTGAATGTTTTCTGAGCAGGTTAAGAGAAGGAGCCAATAAGGAGATCCTCGGCATCATCGTGTCCTACAAAGTGAAAGTGAAGCTCGTTGTGTCACGAGGCGGGTCAGTACAAAAAACTCACGTATTATCAGTTTACTCTGTGTTTAACTACATTTATGAGTAGATTTGTGACTTTGAACATTGATTTATGACTTTAAATGTGGCTTCGTGACTTTATACGTTACTTTAAAACTTTAAGAGTGACTTTTGGATTTTGAACATAACTTTGTGACTTCAAACAATACTTGGGACTTTGATCCTGACTTTGAACATTACTTTAAAAGTTACTTTGTGACTTTGAACATTACATTAAACATGTTTTTGGTTCTTTGATTGTGATTTGTGACTTTAAATGTGATTTTGTAATTAAGAACTTTACCTAAGGACTTTAAACAACACACCTTTTGACTTCGAATGGTACTTTATGACATTTAACATAACTTTGGGACTTTATTTGTGACTTTGAACATTATTTCGTGACTTACATTAATTTGAATGTGATTTGTGACTTTGAACTTTACCTTTTTGACTTTAAACATGACCCTTTCACTTTGAACATTCATTTGTGACGTTGAATGTTACTTTACGACTTTAAACATTAATTTGGGACTTCCTGTGATGTCACCTACTTACTACCACACGGCGTTAAGATCCACGAAGTAACCTCATTAATCAATGACATCACAGAATAACATCATGTGACTTCATTAGCACAAACTGTGCTGCTGCTGTGAAGCTGATCGATGTCTATTGATTTCAGGCTCCTGGGAGATCTGGCAGCAAGGTAAGCTTCCACGTTCTGTCACTGAGATGAAAACACTGGTGGAAACACTTGAGATTCACTAAGGTCACCTGAACGTCTCAGCAGATAAAGACTCACAGATTACTCAAGTAGAGATCTTTAATAAGCTGCCTGTGTTCATGTACTGATTTGTTTTCCAGTGATGTCTCCGTTGAGCTGCCCTTCACATTAATGCACCCGAAGCCACTAGAAGAGTTCATCTACAGAGACGGTAAGACCAGTTCCACAGCACGATGTTCTCCCTGCGTGTTAAATACGTCTTGTACGTTATCACAGATTAACAGACAGCAAAACTAAGGTAGGACATATGAGCCAGGAACGGAGCATCTTACTCCTTTTATTTCCCTTCCATTGTTCTGTAATATCTTGATGGAAATTCCAAAACAGCATATTAGATAAGACACTTAGTTCCAGACAGCATGTCTCTAATAATCAATGAAAGCTCACTCCTTTTAAGCTAACCTCTTTCGGTAATTACAATAAACATTATAAACATCACTTGTCTCCCTAAACTAAACATTATATATTCATAAACTTTCATATAAATCTTATATGAAGAACTTACAACCCTTGGAAGCTTCTCTTGGAAGCAAGAGAAGAAGGAGAGTCAGTGCTGACCATATTTTTTCCGCTAGCTGCTAGCTTAAAACTAACAGATGTTACAAGCATGAACACTACTTCAAAATAAAAGTCCACTTCTTTTATAAGGATAATTATAACAAGAACTAACATGAAAGCTTTTGGAAATCCTTGTCCAAGGGGGAACGCCTTTGCCTCGTCTATAATAATAAGGCAAGTGTGTGTATGTTTTTTTTGTTCTCATGTGGATAGGAAGATTTTTCAAACCCGTGGACTTGTGGACATGTGGACATGGCCTCATGTTGCTTTCTTTTGTTCTCGTTTATATAGTGGACAAAGCTCCTCCTGTTCAGAGGGTCTGGATCATCTAATGTCATCAGGGCAGCTGCTCTTTCATTTAAACATTTAATCTCCAGGCTGACATTGCAGCTTTCTCTTATTATCTGTAGCACAGGGACCCTGTTCTCTTCACCTCTTCCGGCGAAGAGAACCACAACAATATAAGTAACTGTTGATGATTGAGAGCCAGACACATTAGGCGGCGTGGCAGAGGGAGATTAATGTGGTTATGCAGACAGAATGTGGAGGGGTAACAATACAGACAGACACAGGTTAATCCAGTTTGAAGTGATTCATTGCTTTCACTTTGGCTGTCAAGAGGCCTCTGGATCTACCAAGAGGCCTCTGGCTTTACCGAGTGGTTTTGGCTCTACAAATGGTTTCTGGCTCTACTGAGATGCCTCTGCCTTGACCGAGAGGCTTTTGGCTCCACAAGAGGCCTTTGGCTCTACCGGCAGGCGTTTGGCTCTACCAGCAGGCCTTTGGGTCTACTGAAAAGCCTTTGGCTTTATCGAAAGGCCTTTGGCTCGACCAGCAGGCCTTTGGCTTTATCGAGAGGCCTTTGGCTCTACCGAAAAATCTTTGGCTTTATCGAGAGGCCTTTGGCTCTACCGAAAAGTCTTTGGCTTTATCGAGAGGCCTTTGGCTCTACCGAAAAGTCTTTGGCTTTATCGAGAGGCCTTTGGCTCTACCGAAAAGTCTTTGGCTTTATCGAGAGGCCTTTGGCTTTATCGAGAGGCCTTTGGCTCTACCAAAAAGTCTTTGGCTTTATTGAGAGGCCTTTGGCTTTATTGAGAGGCCTTTGGCTTTATCGAGAGGCCTTTGGCTCTACACGAGGCCTTTGGCTCTACAGAGAAGCTTTTGGCTTTATCGAAAGGCCTTTGGCTCTATCGGGAGGCCCCTGTTTCTACAAGAAGCCTTTGGCTCTGTCAATCAGTCTCTGGCACTATCAAGAGGCTTCTGGCTGTTAGAAATTCTGTAAGAGGAAACATCCCCCAGTTTAAGACCACAGAGACATGATTACTCTCTCTTTCATCAGACACGCAGGAAGCTTGTTACAAAATATGTGAATTACTACTCTAACTATTGTACATCAGCAGTGGATGTGAATGCAGCTTTATAAGACCAATAGAAGTATTATTTTAAATTATATATACATAATAAAATGGTACATTACACATTACATTAGCATTAGCGACCCAATCAGGAAACACATTGTACCAATAGAACACTGAAGTGATAGTTGCTGGAAATAAGCCTCTATACACCTATGTAGATATTGATGCACCAAAATCCAGACATTTGCATCTAGAATGGTCATTTACCACATTATTACCACAATGTATAGAGTGTATTTCTAAGTGACCCCAAACTTTTGAACAGTACCTTATATATTCTTGGGTGTTTTTAGTGTTGTTCAGGCACCTGTGATGGCCATTTCTTCTTCTGGAACCAGCCTTGATTGACTTGTTGGAGGTGATTGCTGCCAATCTAGTCAATGCTTGTGTTTCGACGTGACAGAACAACCTAATATTCACTTTCAGTATCGGTATGGGTACAGTTCGGGTCAGTAATACTGTATAAGTTGGCCTGGTAACGGGTACCATGGGACCGGTATGGTTCCATGGCAAAAGAAATGCTAAAATAAGAGCCAGACAAGAAGTTATACAGGAAAGGCACAAAGGACAGGTTGATTTTCAAAATAAAACACTATGTGCAGACCCATGGTAACATTTGACCCAATCAACAGCAGTTAAACATCAGACAGGTTGTGTGTTTGGTGTTCTCTTTATGTGGTTATTACATAGATTATTACAGGATTTTTACACGTGGTGCCTTCAAGTGCTCGTTTCTGAAATAATAAAGAGCAAAACTATGCTACTTACACTTTGCTTACATGCTCTGTGGAACCCAGAGGTTCCTGTGCAAACTAAAGTCCTGCTGCAGGTGTTTTGCAGTCACTCCAGGGGTTTTTCACCACTCGCTGCCATTGATAGCTGGTCCATTATCTTTCCATGATTCCAGCTCTGTCTCTGGGAGCATTCAATGCTTTTTCTTGCAGGACCCAGTTGTACCAGTTGTGTTTAACACAGGGTTAAATAAGGCTGAGACTCCAATAGTGATTAAAAGAAGCATTTGTGCTGAGTTTGCTGCAAACCCTGGTGACATTAGTTTTATCGAACTCTTCTCATCTACATTGGATAATGCAAACAGCTGCGAATTGTACATTTTGCCTCTAAGCCTAATAATGGAGGTCAATACCTTTGATTGCAACTGTAATTTATATGTGGTTGATTTATAATTTAACAAATGATCACAGAATGTTTGATGTAAAGCACCAACGTTGTTGGTTTGAGGCTCTAAACAGTGAAGACACAAAGTGTTTAAAGTGTTTTTGTTTCAGCTGCAGATGAAGATCCGATCGACACAAACTTGATCCAGTTTGACACACAGTAAGTGTCTGAGTGTCTGAGTGTGTGTGTGTGTGTGTGTGTGTGTGTGTGTGTGTGTGTGTGTGTTTGTCTTTGTGTACTTTACACACAGCAACAACACAGATGGGAACCCAGCACATTTTTCATTGGGTTCTACATCATGTTCCTAACTTGTCCTTCACTATGTTCTTCATCATGTTCTTCATCATGTTCATAATTGGGTTCCTCCTTTGTTCTTCATCATGTTCCTCATTGTGTTCTTTATCTTGTTCTTCACTGTGTTACTCATCATTTCTTCATGTTCCTCATCATGTTCTTCATCACATTCATCTTATACTTCATCATGTTCCTCATGTTCCTTATTGTGTTTGTGTTCCTCATTTTGGTCTTTTTCTTCTTCATCATGTGTCTCATTGTGTTCTTTATCTTGTTCTTCATTGTGTTCTTCACATTCTTCAATATGGTCCTTGTATCTTTGTCTTGTTCTTCTGATGATAAGGAACACAATGAAGAACATGATGAGGACATTGTGTTCCTCATCATGTTCTTCACCACATTCATCTTATACTTCCTCGTGTTCCTCATGTTCCTTATTGTGTTTGTGTTCCTCATCTTGGTCTTGTTCTTCTTCACATTCTTCATCATGTTCTTCAATGGGTTCCTCCTTTGTTCTTCATTGTGTTTCTCATCATGTTCCTCATTGTGTTCTTTATCTTGTTCTTCACTGTGTTCCTCATCATTTCTACTTACCTACCTACCCATCCACCCACCCACCCATCCATCCACCCATCCATCCATCCATCCATCCATCATCCATCCATCCATCCATCCATCCATCATCCATCCATCCATCCATCCACCCATCCATCCATCCATCCATCCATCCATCCATCCATCCATCCATCCATCCATCATCCATCCATCCATCCATCCATCCATCCATCCATCCATCCATCCATCATCCATCCATCCATCATCCATCCATCCATCCACCCATCCATCCATCCATCCATCCATCATCCATCCATCCATCATCCATCCATCCATCCAATGAACTATAATCCTGTCATTTACCTCTTCCCCCTCAGCGATGACGACATCATCTTCGAAGACTTTGCTCGTCAGCGGCTGATCGGGGCGAAGGACGACGAGGACGAGGAGCCGGTGGACTCGCCCAAACTGGAGGACAGATAAAGGCGCCGTCCCCACCGCCGGCGCTGCTGCAGCAGCCGTTTCGTAGCGTGCAGCCAACAAAAAAAGAAAAAAAAAGAAAAGCGACTTCAGGTCAAACCGGGATCTGGACGCCCTTTAAAACACTCGGCGGTGGCGTGTTTGTCTTGTTCATGTTCGTCCTCTCTGGTGCTGCCGGGTGTACAGAGCTAGCAGACTAGACGTCAGTTTGTATTTTCAGACGGAGCAGAACCTCCTCTCCTCCGGCGGCCGGCCGGGGCGTCGGTCCGGCGGCGTCGTACCGAACAGCTGACAGCATGCCTCTAATGTCGCATTGTTCTACATGTTTTCATTAAGGACAGAGCGGAGTGATGTTGTGTCGAGGTTAGTTTCACGTGTCGTAGTCGAGGGTCTTCATAAAAAACACAAAAAAACAACACTGCCAACTCTGGAACAGTCACAACAGGACTTCGGCTGTAGGACGTCCCAGCTGAGGGGATCCGTGGCCTTGTTGCATGAAAGACATCAATATTTGATATGATTTATTAATATCATGAGTAATCTTTATAGGGGATGGCTCTGACTTTAAGAACCATACAAGTCTTTGTTGTTTCATGTTTTAAACCATTGTCAGTATTTACTATAAAAAAATCAACTAACTGAGTAACTTGGGTAACAGATATTATTAATAATTATTATTATTATTATATAATTAATCATTATATGTCTGTAGCATATAATAAATATGATAGAATCATGATCTTGTTGACCTGAGGTCTGAACTACGAAGGAGTTCAACATGTCAGGATTCCTGTTCTGGTCTATGAAGCTGATCTCAACCAGGTCTGGGATTCTGAGACTCTTTAGGACTCTGGGTTTTTTTAGCTTTTAGCAATTTAGTGTAAAAGTGGCAGGGCTCATTATGAGCAACATCATCAGAACCATGATTGATTGACCATATAAGATGGTGGAACAGCACTTAAGCCACGCCCCTTTTTGGGGGAAAGATCTCCATCACAGAAATAGGAAATTGGCTGAAAGCTGCTGTTGTTGTATACCAGGTTGTACAAAAATGAATCAATACATGTGTAGAAAACCAACGTCTAGGCCCTCTGTAAAGACCCTCCGATTGATAAAGATACTAGGGCACATGTGTCAAGCTCCAGTCCTGGAGGGCCGGTGTGGGTGCAGGTTTTTGTTCCAACCAAGGAGCTACACACCTGTTTCTACTAATCAGCCACTACAGCCCTTGCTAAGGACCTTCATTAGTAGAATCAGGTGTGGTACTGCTTGGTTTGAACAAAAGCCTGCACCCACACCGGCCCTCCAGGACTGCAGTTTGACACCCCTGTACTAGGGACACGATTAGTTGCTAGACTAGACGTGTATAAACATTACGTTACGTTGCTTTGACTCCAGTGAATCCTGCAAAGAGTCATGGCCATGTTCCATACATTACAATGACCTGTAATCGTACAACAGAGGTAGAATAAGAAGAGGTAGAAACAATTCCCAAGTATTAAAAGAAGGCTTTAAAGGTACAGTACTTAGGTTTTGTTAGAGAGTCAGACCAGATGAGGACAACGGTGGGGAAATGAGAAAATAAAATGATAGTTTTTAATTCTGTCACGGAGGTTATGTTTTAAAGATGGACACAGAGGTCCCTCAACTGCAGAGGATGTAATGAAGACCAACGCTTCCATCCATGCTGAGATGCTAACGGTTGACCTCCTCTACAAGACCCGTGACGATCCTTTTTAAGGAACATCTGGGATAGGGAAAACTTTCCCAAACATGGGACCAAAGGTCAAGCTCTCAAGACCCCGATGAAAGGAATTCTCCTTCTTTTCCATCCCCAGCAAAGTCCTCTGTGATCCTGGACAGAATTAATGGTACCACTGACAGCAAACTCCGTGAAGATGGATTCTGAAAGGGTAGAGGGTGCATAGATTAAATAGTTAGAAACATCATAGAGCAATGCACTTAGTGGAATGTTCTCTTGTTTGTCAATTGTATTGACTTCAAAAAGGCATTTGACAGCATTCACTGTTAAATCCTGCGGAAGATCTTACACTTTTATTGTTTTCCGACCTTTATACTCAGCTATACCATCTCTGAGTCATTTCAAGGCTGCCTTCTCTCACCCATCCTCTTCCTGACTCATTATTGGATTATATACTAAAACAATAACAGTGGACAGTTCAGCGGACCCTCTGCAATCAGCTTCGAGATCTTGACTTTGCTAATGGAGTCGCTGACCTTTCCACAAATGTGAACCATTTACAGGGAAACCGCTCGACTCACCAAGTACAAACCGGTCTCACTATCAACACGAGTGACGTCCATTAACGTTAACACACATGCATCAACATAAATAACGAGCCACTTGAGGTCGTTGGCGCTTCATGTGCCTCATAAATCTGATTAGTCAGGATAATAGCACTTAAAAAGACATCCATCGCATACTTAAGAAAACCCACAGCATCTATTCAGGAGTCTATAACACCTGGAAATGCAACTTCTACAGTTCCAATACCAAGATCCGCTTGTCTAACACCCTAGAGTTGTAGAGAAAAACAACTGTATTTCTTAGTTTGATTGAAGATGTTTTACCTTGAAGAGGCTTCTTCAACTTAGAGTAGTTTTAAATACCTAGGTTTTCCTGCATTAAATCCTAGAACTGAAGAAGACTCTTGGACGAGAGTCTTCAATCAAACTAAGAAGTCCAGTTGCTTTTTTCTACAACTCCACAAGATAACGATGATGGACAAAGATCTTAGAAATTCAACTGTGTTATCTGAAATGGCTTAGACACATTCTTCAAACCCCCAGATGGGATCCCCAAAGATGGACTCCACCAGGAAAAAGGAACCGAGGTAAATCTAAGATCACCTGGTGAAGAATGGTAGATGCCAAAGACCTTGACAGGAGGAGGAACCTAACCCTAACCCCTAACGCTAACCCCTAACCCCTAACCCTAGATGGACTCCACAAGGAAAAAGGAGCCGAGGTAAACCCAAGATCACCTCGTGAAGAATTGTAGATGCCAAAGACCTTGATAGGAGGAGGAACCTAACCCTAACACTAACCCCCTAACCCTAACCACCTAACCCTAACCCCCTAACCCTAGATGGACTCCACCAGGAAAAAGGAACCGAGGTAAACCCAAGATCACTTCGTGAAGAATGGTAGGTGCCAAAGACCTTGATAGGAGGAGGAACCTAACCCTAACCCCTAACCCTAACCATAACCCTAACCCTAACCCCCTAACCCTAGATGGACTCCACCAGGAAAAAGGAACCGAGGTAAACCCAAGATCACTTCGTGAAGAATGGTAGATGCCAAAGACCTTGATAGGAGGAGGAACCTAACCCTAACCCCTAACCCTAATCCCTAACACTAACCCTAACCCCTAACCCTAACCCCCTAACCCTAACCCCTAAACCTAACCCTAACCCGTAAACCTAACCCTAACCTCTAACGCTAACCCCTAACCCACTAACCCTAACCCCTAAACCTAACCCTAACCTCTAACCCTAACCCCTAAACCTAACCCCTAACCCTAACCCCTAAACCTAACCCTAACCTCTAACCCTAACCCCTAAACCTAACCCCTAACCCCTAAACCTAACCCTAACCCCCAACCCTAACCCTAACCACCTAACCCTAACCTCCTAACCCTAACCCCTAAACCTAACCCCTAACCCCTAACCCTAACCATCTAACCCTAACCATAACCCTAACCCCCTAACCCTAGATCACATGTGTCAAGCTCCAGTCCTGGAGGGCCAGTGTGGGTGCAGGTTTTTGTTCCTAACCCTAACCCCTAAACCTAACCCTAACCCCTAAACCTAACCCTAACCCCTAAACCTAACCCTAACCTCTAACGCTAACCCACTAACCCTAACCCCTAAACCTAACCCTAACCCTAACCCACCCTAACCCTAACCCTAACGCTAACCCCTAACCCACTAACCCTAACCCCTAAACCTAACCCTAACCTCTAACCCTAACCCTAACCTCTAACCCCTAAACCTAACCCCTAACCCTAACCCCCAACCTTAACCCTAACCACCTAACCCTACCCTCCTAACCCTAACCCCTAAACCTAACCCCTAACACTAACCCTAACCCCTAACCCTAACCATAACCCTAACCCTAACCCCTAACCCCTAACCCCTAACCCTAACCCCTAACACTAACCCTAACCCCTAACCCTAACCCCCTAACCCTAACCCCTAAACCTAACCCTAACCCCTAAACCTAACCCTAACCTCTAACGCTAACCCCTAACCCCTAAACCTAACCTCTAACCCTAACCCTAACCATCTAACCCTAACCTCCTAACCCTAACCCCTAAACCTAACCCCTAACCCTAACCTCTAACCCTAACCATCTAACCCTAACCATAACCCTAACCCTAACCCCCTAACCCTAGATCACATATGTCAAGCTCCAGTCCTGGAGGGCCGGTGTGGGTGCAGGTTTTTGTTCCAACCAAGGAGCTACACACCTGTTTCTACTAATCAGCCACTACAGCCCTTGCTAAGGACCTTCATTAGTAGAATCAGGTGTGGTACTGCTTGGTTTGAACAAAAGCCTGCACCCACACTGGCCCTCCAGGACTGCAGTTTGACACCCCTGCCCTAGATGGACTCCACCAGGAAAAAGGAACCGAGGTAAACCCAAGATCCCCTGGTGAAGAATGGTAGATGCCAAAGACCTTGATAGGAGGAGGATTATCGATGAACTAGAAAACCTGCAGAGGGCACCATAAAGACACCTTGATACTTCTAAATCACATGTGTCAAGCTCCAGTCCTGGAGGGCCAGTGTGGGTGCAGGTTTTTGTTCCAACCAAGGAGCTACACACCTGTTTCTACTAATCAGCCACGACAGCCCTTGCTAAGGACCTTCATTAGTAGAATCAGGTGTGGTACTGCTTGGTTTGAACAAAAGCCTGCACCCACACAAGCCCTCCAGGACTGCAGTTTGACACTCCTGTTCTAAACAGTCAAAGTGCTGAATGAGGGATTGTCTAAGGTTTTTTTAAGGAATTCTTGCTCACTCTACCTTAAACATACACTATCATTTCCTTCAAACTTGGCTTTTGTCAAAAGAAGGTCAGTTTTCTATCTTCTCTAACCAGCTAAAGTGTTTCCAGCTGCGCTAACATGCTAGCATCAAGGGTTTTAACCTTCTGATGCAATGAGCAAACACATTGTTCCATTAGAACACTGGACTGATAGTTGCTGGAAATGGGCCTCTATATGTAGATGTTGATGCACCAACAACCAGACATTTCAATCTAGAATAGTCATTTACCACATTAGTAATGTATAGAGTGAATTTCTGATTAGTTTAAAGTTGTCTTCATTGGAAAAAAGTGATTTTCTTTCAAAAAATAAGGAGATTTCTAAGTGACCCCAAACTTTTGAATGGTAGTATATGTGCATTTCTGCTGCTGAAGCTCAGAGAGGAAAAGTAATGAATGACTGATGAGTCTATATCTATAATCAACATTAATTATTCATCTAATTAAAGATTATATTCCCATCATATCCCATCACTCTGGAGATCAATTAACTCAACACCATCACTTTGATGGGTTTAGAGTCATTAACTATCTCCAATATATATTTTATTTGACCCTCTATTGAGCACTCAGACACATCTATTGACCCGTTCCCCATTGATCTGATTGGTCAGTGATTGACAGGTAATTATAAAGTCATTATGGTTGACGAAGAATGAAAACCCAGAATCCTGCTTCATAGAACAAACTGTTTTATTTAAGCTTTTTATTGTTCGGCTTGTGAGAGAGTGAAGTGTGTGAGAGAGAAAGAGTGTGTGTGTGTGAGCTGAAAAAAAACACTCAAAATGTGTATTATATTTCATTTGAATGTGCTTTTATTTTGACAGGGCCAGCAGGAAGCTGTATATTCCACCTCATCATCTTTAATAAACAGACGTGTGGTCACCTGTGTGTGTTTTTGTGTTGGCTTCACATCAACATCAACAAAACTAAACAAATGTATGGAATCAATCTGATTAATTCATAATTATTAGCGAAATTTAATATTCATAAAGATAAATTCAATCTAAACCTTCTGAATGAGACCAAACTATAAATTTCTGATTCCAAAAACAAAAAAAAACAATTAAAACGATTAAATTATTTGACTTTTTTGGTATATTTTAGTGGAAAACCATCCTCCTATCCTATGCCTGTTGGCGTCTTGTTCTTCAACAGGCCTGTTGGCGTCTTGTTCTTCAACATGCCCCTTGGTGTCTCGTTCTTCAACATGCCTGTTGCCGTCTCGTTCTTCAACATGCCTGTTGCCGTCTCGTTCTTCAACATGCCTGTTGCCGTCTCGTTCTTCAACATGCCTGTTGGCGTCTCGTTCTTCAACATGCCTGTTGGCGTCTCGTTCTTTAACATGCCCCTTGGCGTCTCGTTCTTCAACATGCCTGTTGGCGTCTCGTTCGTCAACATGCCCGTTGGCGTCTTGTTCTTCATTTTGCCTCATTTAGAGGCGTTATACTTCTATTATTCATTTTTTAATTGCTACATTGACCTTAAGTGCCTTATTATGTTTGACCAGCTGTTTATTTAAGCTAAAGTTCATGGAATCTGTTTGACCTGTAGCATCAATTTAATTGGATTTACCCAAAATTATTACAAATATCTGATTTGCTGCTGTTTCCTGTGACTCCACAGCACCTCCTAGTGGTTTTAAAGAGAAGTAAAAACACTAATAACACACCCCCTGGTATTTCTAAGCAGAATAAATGTGAAAACACAACATCAGATTGATATTTTCCACCACTGCACTCCTCTATCAACTCTAAATTTATCAGCAGGTGTATTTATGGGGACCTAAAGATTAGTTGACTGCAGTTTATTGTTAAATCTGCCTCTAGAATGAAGGAAATCCTCTGGTTTTGGTCGAGTTGCACCTCCTACAGGAGGCTGAAAGAAAATAAAACTAAGAAAAGAGGTGTAGGAAGTAAAGGGAGCTGTAAATCTCTTCCTGTGAGGAACAGACAAAGCAACAAAATACCAATAATAATAATAAAAATGATAAATATCAGGCTCTTTATCCCACGTTTTCCCACAGAATTCAGTGATTTCAGTAACTCCAGAGTAGTGAAATAATGTCTTTTTATTATTCATCCATATTCCAACATCAACGGTATTTTCCCACCAAACAAACAAACTGAAAATGTAGAGGTTTTTTTTGGTATTTTAAAGTTCCTAAGCCTCCACCAGCTGAGCGATCTTCTGCTGCAGAGCTACCTTCATGTCCGAGTTCTCCAGGTTGTCGGTGATGGTGGAGAAGAAGTGTCGGGCGTCGTCTCGCTCCGTCGCGCTGCAGCTGAGGGGGAAGGCGGCCATGACGGTCTGGTAGAGGCTGAGGATCTCCAGGCTGCAGAGGAACAGAGGCTCAGGGAGGCCGCAAGGAACCATCACCTGAAACACAGGGAGAATACAGCATCTGTCATAATTAGTGCTTAGTACGCAGTTAATTAGGAGTGTCAACGGTGGTGCATTTGAATTTTGGCCCATTGAAGGACCCGTAGTCTTCTCGGCCGTGTAAATTACCAACAATAACAGACATGGGACATCACATGTCACTGAACGCCAACTTTATTTACAAAAAGAACGGAGACGGGACGATAAATACCAACAACAAGGAGTTCTCTGACCACCGCAGTAACTCCAGCCTGACCAAACATGTTGAGGCAAGTTAGATCCTGTGGGTTTTTGATTCCAGACGTTGATACTGAAACCACAGATCCTCTTTTGGGGTTGAGGTGTTGTTCCTCTGACCTTTAACCTCTGGTAAACTATGTCATGTTCTCCTGACTGACCTGCTGTGTCAGCAGCAAATGTGGCCTCAGTGAAAGGCCTAAAGAAATATGCCTGTTGGCGACTGGTTCTTCAATATGCCTGTTGCTGTCTTGTTCTTCAATATGCCTGTTGGCATCTTGTCTTGAATACGCCCGTTGGCATCTTGTTCTTCAATATGCCTGTTGGCGTCTTGTTATTCAATATGGCTGTTGGCATCTTGTCTTGAATACGCCCGTTGGCATCTTGTTCTTCAATATGCCTGTTGGCGTCTTGTTCTTTAATATGCCTGTCGGCGTCTTATTTTTCATTTTGCCTCATTTAGAGGCTTGTTATACTTCTATTATTCATTTTTTAATTGCTATATTGAGCTTAAGTACCTATTTGAGACAGCTTTATTGTATTTATTTAACTGAATCGCTGTATTTGTCTTACATTTCTGAATAATGTACCTGGTCTAACTGGTTTAATGTGCTGGACCTTTACTTTTGGATTTAATTCATGACTAAAAAATTGGATTTCAGATCTTCTTACTGTATTTTATTTAGTTTTTAAAGTGGAATAAACTAATCATACATTCATTAATTCATTAATCTGGTCTGGACGTGACTCCCTGGTCAAAAAAAAAGGTAAAACCCAATAAAAATTAAAGTTTAAAAACAGAAATTCAGCTATTTTTTGGTGTGTTAATCAAACCTGGACGTGCTGGACATGACAGAACAGCTGGCTGAGGACAAACAGGATTTCCTGGCTGGGAAACGTCTCCTCTTCTGTTCTCGGATCCAGATGTTTAGCATCGTTAGCATCGTTAGCAGCAGATGTGGAGGTCAGCGGCAGCTTCGCCCTCAGTGAGTCCATCACCTCCCTCACGGCGACGGCGTACAGCCGGCCCACGTGGGTCCACCCGTCCTCCGACATCCACCCGGAGCAGCTGGACCCGCTGAGCAGCTGCAGGACCCTCAGCAGCAGCACCGACACCCGCAGGTCCCCGGAGAACCTCCGCAGGTCCAGCAGCGGCAGGAAGTCCACGTACTCCAGAGAGAAGGGGGCCTGGAGCCGGCCCGAGGCCAGCAGGTCCCTCAGGACCGCCAGCAGGCGGCGCCACTGGGCCGGGGAGCAACAGGGCAGGGTCTGGGTCAGGGCCACCAGGAGGCCTTTACTGAACAGGACTACGTGGTCTGGCCGGCGGCGGTCCAGGAGGAGCCCGGACAGCATGTAGGAGCGGAGGGGGTCTGAGATGCAGCAGCACTCCAGCCAGGCCAGGAGACCGGTACCAGGGCCGTACTGGGGCAGGTCCAGACCGGACCAGTCCTGCAGGGAGGACAAGGAATAAGTGTCAGTTATAACAATAAATAAAGTTTTATTTTATCTTAAAACCCTTAACCCTAAACTTAAAAATATGCTTTTATTTTGTTTTTATACCAAAATAAAAGCATGAATCGCACCTGTTCAGGCAGGTCACACACCGTCAGCAGGGAGGACGGCACCTCGTTTTTAAAGTGGTCTCTCCAGACCGGTTTCAGGTGGAAGCGGACCGTCCAGTCCAGCTGCTCCACCTTGTTGTAGAGCCAGAACACGGACCTGGACCAGGACCCGGGGTCCGCCTCCACCTCGGCGCCCACCGCCCGGGCCAGAGAGTCCAGAACGGACTCCAGCAGCTCCTTGGTGTCCATAGACCAGCGGTGGGCGGCGCCCCCTGGTGTCGGCTCCCAGCACCTGGAGGAAAACCAGGAACCGGTTGAGACTGGAAGAAATACATCAGGCAAGCTGAAAATACATTTGAATAAAATATAAAACTTTTTGTGTAGATTCATCATCGATGTTTATTTCATGACGAAAACGAGACAAAATCAATGTTTAAACCCCCGACTGATGAAATTAACTGTTTATGTTGAAGAAAAAGACAAGAAAATATATCATTTATAATAAAAACTTGATAAAAATGTCATTTTACTCACAGATTATTTAAAATTACAATCAAAAAGGTGTAAATAAAAAGGGTTCTATGTGTTCTACAGGTGGTTCTAGGTGGTCTAGAGGTGGTTCTATGTGTTCTAGAGGTGGTTCTATGTGTTCTAGAGGTGGTTCTATGTGTTCTAGAGGTGGTTCTAGGTGTTATAGAGGTTCTAGGTGTTCTACAGGTGTTCTACAGGTTCTAGGTGGTCTAGAGGTTCTAGGTAGTCTAGGTGTTCTAGAGGTGGTTCTAGGTATTCTAGAGGTTCTAGGTGTTCTACAGGTTCTAGGTGGTCTAGGTGTTCTACAGGTGGTTCTATGTGTTCTACAGGTTCTAGGTGGTCTAGGTGTTCTACAGGTGGTTCTAGGTGTTCTAGAGGTGGTTCTAGGTGTTCTACAGGTGGTTCTAGGTGTTCTACAGGTGGTTCTAGGTGGTTCTAGGTGTTCTACAGGTTCTAGGTGTTCTACAGATGGTTCTAGGTGTTCTAGAGGTTCTAGGTGTTCTAGAAGTTCTAGGTAGTCTACAGGTTCTAGGTGGTTCTAGGTGTTCTACAGGTTCTAGGTGTTCTAGAGGTTCTAGGTGTTCTAGAAGTTCTAGGTGTTCTAGAGGTTCTAGAGGTTCTAGGTGGTCTAGAGTTTTAACCTGCTAAATTACATAATCAAAATAAATCTAAACTAAAACACATTGAATTTTCTTGGTCTAAAATTAGATTAAATGATTTTTCATTGACTAAAATGTGACGAAACACGAAGAAAAACAAGTTGACTAGAACAGAAAGTTGAAACTAGCCGACACAATGAGTGGAATGTGGTGTTTTAATGTCTTTAAGACCACCAGGACGGGGTCTGTAGTGTGGACCTGAGGGTCTGGTGGTCCAGCTGAGCCAGGACGTGGAGCAGAGGGAACGGAGAACAACCCATCACCCAATGAGAAGAAGAAGAAGATTCATGTCCGTCCAGACACAGGGAGGAATGGAGGAGCTGCAGACCCAGATCCATCCAGTCTCCTGAAGATGATACAGATCATTAAAACATGTAGATCCACAATGATGAGTAGAAACACAACTTCTTGATGTTCTAAATCGTGTCCTTGGTATTTCTGAACCACACTCACCCCCTGCTGAGATGTTGGGCAGGACGAAGGTGTTCACGACCTCCTGAGGCGACACGAAGCTCTTTTCTTCTCCCTCGACTGTCACGACCGGCTTCATCAGCAGACCCAGGAACTTGAGGAACTGATCCTTTTCGTTGGCCGACAACGATCTGGTCCTGATCACGTCCTGCAGACACCGGCAGAGTAGACCACCGCCGCCGGTTTCAGGACCCTTTCCTTGGTCTAGACCCTCCCGTGGTCCTCTGAGTCCAGGAAGCTGCTGCAGGATCTCGGCCATGAGAGTGAAGGCTCCTTTATTGAAGACGGCCGAGTGGCAGCAAGACCTCAACGTGGCCTCGGGGTTCTGGAACGCCACCCTCGCCACTAAGGAGGCTGCCGTGCTCAGGTTCCCTCCGCCGCCCCCCTGGATGATGCAGTTGAAGGCCATGTTCAGCTCCAGTTCGAACCCATCGGTCACAGCGGAGGCCACGGGGCGACTGAAGAACCCCCTACTGGACGCCGCGACTATGGCGGCCAGCGTCCGGTTCTTGTCTTCCAAGGAAAGTGCGGAGAAGACGTCGGCCACGACCGTCATCAGCTTCCTGCAGCGGCTCACGTTGGAGCCGTCGACGTGGAGTTTATTGGTCAGCGTGGAGCAGAGAGCGAGGAGCGTGTCGGGATGCCGGAAGGCCGCCTGGTTCTTCTCCAGACAGTCCGTCCAGAGCTCGTCTCGGTCCGCCCAGCTCCGCTCGCGGGCGAACAGCGCAGCAAAGTCGCCGTGGTCCTCCAGGCGGTGGCGGATGATGGTCGTGGTGACCCTCAGGTCCACCTCAGGGGTGCTCTCGACTTCGGGGAAGTTCAGCGTCTCCAGCAGACCTCGGAATTTGTTCCTTTCTGCTTCCAGGACACCCACCTCAGCTTCCGGCAGGGCCGCCAGGAATCTCCGGATACTTTCCTGCAGCCTGAACGCTGAGCAACTCGGACCAGCACCATCAGGTGCCATCAGAAAACCGCCGTTTTGCCAAAACTCTGCCAGTTCTGCCACAATACTCAGGGCTTCGGACAGCTCCATCTGACTGGGCCGAAACAGAGACGGCGTGTGAGAGGCCTTGAGGTCCCTCTGAGCCTCGTGGACAACCTCAGGACTCAGATCCTCGCCATTCTTTCCTCCAATGACAACGGCTTTAGACAGGAAGCGCAACTTCTCTTCTATCGGAAGCGTGACCTCTCTTTCTATCAGGAACGACGTGTAAATGGCGTCGAGAGAGACAGCGAGGGCTTGGCGGCAGAGGTCCGCAGTGGACATGTGATCTTTCAAGTCTTTCAGCGTGTGAAGGAGAACTAGCAGGACGTCGGGGTTCTCCAACGACACCATTGTCGTGTCCGGTTTGAACCTCTTGGCGGCCTGAGGGGACACGTCGGAGTGACTGGAGGTGATACGAGCAAACTGCTGCTCGAACGCCATCTCTACGCTCTCCGCCGCCACCGCCTGCTTGTCACAACCTTTCCACAGCTCCCACCACGTCTCCAGGAGGAGGCGAACGTCGCCCTCGCCCGTCGGGACGCTTCTCGCGTGGCGTGCCAGCCGTTCCAGCTCGGAGCAGATCCGAGGGCGAGGGAGGCGCAGGAGGAGGCGCGCGAAGGTCTTCGAGGCGGACATGGACTTCACCAGCTCCAGCAGGACCACGCCGTTCACCTGGGGGAGGCCGTTCTGGAGCGAGAAGAACGGGTTCTCCCTCCACGACGCCTCCACGTCCTCCCCGGTCTCACCGCTCAGCAGCTTCAGCCACGCAACGCAAACTAACTTCCTTTTCCAGGAGGCGGCTTTGCTGTCTGGAGGATCTCCAGGCGCCTCTGGTCCACAGATTTCTCTCACCACCGCCATGATGGGGTCCCCTACCTTGCTCCAGTCGTCTTTTTGGAGGGAGGACAAGGACGAAGGAAGGCAGAGCTGATCGGCCCGGAGGAAGGCGCCATGAAGAACGGCTGAATCTGAAGGAAAAAAGAGAAATGAGGTAAATTCAATCTCCCAAAGATGGTCCTGGTGGTCTACTACTAAACCTCTATGAGTTCTTTTTAACAGTGATAGCAAATATTTCCATTGCTAATCCTCAAATATACACAAAGTAGAATTCTTAGAAATTTAGGTAATTTTACAAAACATAGTATACAGCACACCAAAAATCAGATTGAGAAGCAAATATCTTTTTTTTTGTACAATAAATCCAATATTGAGTTGAATTATCTTATCCCACTGGCAGATAATTTAGCTTATTTCAAGCTATTTATCCTGATTTTGGGTAAAGTTCAAAAAATCAACTAAATTAACTGCTAACGGAATAAGATAATTGTACAAAATATAAGATTTTTACATTTTTTTGCAGTGTTTAAACAGGCTAATATGACATTGTATATAATTAGTATTATTAATAAAGTCTGTCGTGTGTGTGTGTGTGTGTGTGTGTGTGTGTGTGTGTGTGTGTGTGGGGAAGTCTCAATTATAAACGTGTTTAAATCTTCTCACCTTGATCCATCATCGACGTTAATACCGCACGTTGTTGTTGGTTTATTCCGGTTTTCAGTCGCTATTAATAAAAGTCTCTAAACCGCAGAATAAACAACATCCAGCCGTTAAATCCAGCTGAACTGCAGCCTCCAGGTCTCCGGCGGCATGTCAACAATCTTTGAATCGCTTCCGCTGTCCCGCAGCGGCGTGACGTCACCGCGACTTCCGCTGACGTAGGCGTCACAGCGCCACCAGAGGACACGCCGGGAACTGCAGGCTGTACAATAAAATAAAAAATAAAATAAACCATAAAAACACAACAAATATGTTAAAGGTGGTAATAAGTAATTAATAAATAAATTTAAAAAAAATATATACTTTTCAACTTGACGGGTAAAAGTCAATAAATTGCAAAGCAGTATTTTTTTTTATTAAAAAAATGGTTTAATAAAAAATATATTTATGTTATAATGCAACCATTGCAGCTACTAGATATGTATTCAGGTCAGCTGAATATAGGATAGTTTACCTTCTAGTGTTAACAAAGGAATTTTTATTAAATAAAAATTATTTGTTATTATTATTATTTTCAAATTACAGACAAATCAACTATTGACTTTTGTTCTACTGACACTCATCTTTGTAGGAGCGTATTTTATTTTGGATTTTAATCAGAATTTATATGATAATTTGTTGAATTAGTGACTAAAATAGACATATAGTGTAACATGAAATAAACATAAAAATCAAATTTGATAATACCTTCTTATTTTATCAAAGTCCTTTATCATAACAACTGTGATCCATCATAATTTTGTGAAATTTAATTAAAATGTATGTATTAATTTCTTGATCTTTGCTAGATGTGAGACATATATTTCAACATATTTTCTATTTATTGTATTTAACATTGTTATAAAATAAAAAACAAATAGCTGTGACTCTTGCAGATATTATTTCTTATGTATTCCAAGAATATTTTAAGGGTTTAATAAATATATCTGAAGCGTTGATGTGTGCAGCAGCGCCACCTCAGGCCACACAGAGAACTGCAGCCGCTGCACGTGATGCAGCACCGGTCGGGTTTTATTTCTCTGAAGTGAAAGTGAAACCTGAGAACTGGCGCTCGAGCAACGAGAAAACATTTCTCCCGATGAACAATCATGGTTTTAATGTTAAAGATCCTCATTTACTTCCATCTGTGGACAGGTGAGTCCATAATTACATGTGTAGAAGTTTATTTAAGGCGTAAAATCCACTAGACTGCAACAGGAATGACGATAGGTAGAATATACTGTAGTACATTATACTGCTGTGAATACTCTATATACTATACTACTGTGTATATTCACTATATTGTAGTATAACATACTATACTGTAGTATACAGCTGTGTATATTTACTATATTGTAGTATAACATACTATACTGTAGTATACAGCTGTGTATATTTACTATATTGTAGTATAACGTACTATACTGTAGTATTGAGCTGTGTATATTTACTATATTGTATATATACTGTATTATATGTATGTATTATATACTGTTAGTGTGACCTACTGTGATGCTTTCTAATTATTGTATTATTGTATTGTTATTATATACAATATTTTAGTTATTATCACTCATTCATGTTATCTTTTTTCTCAGGAGTGCATTGTGTCCATCAGATATCATGGCTGCCCTGTCAGTTCACTGATGAACACGTATCGTTTAATAATGAAGGTCACGTAGAGACTCAGCTCATACACAGAGACTCGATGCTGCAGTTTGGTCAGAGAGGAGATTCACCTGTTAACCCACACGCCATCACATTCCTGGTCACTGGTAAGACCTGAACATCCTGAATGTTTCTGTTCCTACCTATCTACATAACTACCTACATACCTACCTACATACCTACCTAATTATCTAACAACCTACCTACCTACCTACGTAACTACCTACCTACCTACCTACCTACCTACCTACCTACCTACCTACCTACCTACCTACCTACCTACCTACCTACATAACTATCTACCTACCTACCTACATAACTATCTACCTACCTACATACCTACCTACCTAATTATCTAACAACCTATCTACCTACCTACCTACTACCTACCTACCTACCTACCTACCTACCTACCTACCTACCTACCTACTACCTACCTACCTACCTAATTATCTAACAACCTATCTACCTACCTACCTACCTACCTACCTACCTACCTACCTACCTACCTACCTACCTACCTACCTATCTACTACCTACCTACCTACCTACCTACCTACCTACCTACCTACCTACCTACCTACCTACCTACCTACCTACCTACCTACCCAGTCTAATGCAAGGAAAAAGACAATGTGGATCAGAATAGCAGTACTAAAAATTTGTCAGAAAACCGGCATGTATAAATAGGGAAATGTCATGTAAAAGCATGTTGGAATAGCCCGTGGACTGAGCTGTTCGAGCGTAAATTAAACGTCACAAATATATTCCCAGTTTACCTACCTACTACCACCCTACCTTCCTACCTATACCATATGCAAAGGTGGCCTAATGCATACTAAAAATAGTGTCGGAATAATCCGTTGTGTTGCAGGATCCAGGTTGGACCTGCGGCGGCATGTGGAGGGAGTAGCAGCAGAGCAGCTGGATTGTGACATTCGTAGGTACAGCACAGAGGGAATCCACGTCCGCTGGCCCGTCCAGGAACCCAACGAGTACAACCGCTGGTTCATCTACACCCTGAAACACACCGAGGGCCAGTTTACCGTCACTGGCTTCCTGAGACTCCCGTCTAACCAGCCGCCTTCTGGACAGCAGGACTACCGCAGCTGGGCTGCTATCGGGGACACGGAGATGCTCATCACTACACGTACTCATATATTGATTTTATAATATCATATTGTTTGGGTCAACGGTTTAGTTTTTGGTTGATAGCTACGGTTGCAAAGGAGTTGAAAACTTTCAAGTAAATTTCCAGAAACTTTCCACTACCGTTCAAAAGTTTGGGGTCACTTAGAAACGTCCTTATTTTTGGAAGAAAAGCACTGTTTTTACAATGAAGATAACTTTAAACTAATCATAAATCCACTCTATACATTGCTAATGTGGTAAATGACTATTCTAGCTGCAAATGTCTGGTTTTTGGTGCATCAATATCTACATAGGTGTATAGAGGCCCCATTTCCAGCAACTATCAGTCCAGTGTTCTAATGGATCAATGTGTTTGCTCATTGCATCAGAAGGTTAATGGATGATTAGAAAACCCTTGATGCTAACATGTTAGCACAGCTGGAAACAGTTTAGCTGCTTAGAGAAGCTAGAAAACTGACCTTCCTTTGAGCAGGTTGAGTATCTGGAGCATCACATTTCTGGGGTCGATTCTAACCGTGTCAATGTCTTGACTGTATTTTCTACTCATTTCTTCAAGACTTTTCATGGACAACACAACATTTTCTGGGTGACCCCCAACTTTTAAACGGTAGTTTATTCCGTGGCTATGTCATTTCAAGCAGTCTGGTCAAAGCTAAAATCGCGTATCTCTCAATTTTCTAGCTACCATGGTCATAAAAACCCAGACTCCGGTAGTGAAGGCAACCCTGGGGTCCCAGCAGAAACTCCACTGCCAGTTCGCCGTTGACCACAAGGGTCCAAACGCCACCATCGAGTGGTACTGGCAGCACCGAGGAGAGAGAATCAGACTCTTCAGCCACACCAGCCGCAAAGGGCTGATCCACGGAGGTGGGGTCGCGGTGAAAAGCCTCGCCGGAGGCGACGGTTCTTATACGCTGCCGTTCACCAAGATGAGCAGCGAAGGGACGTACGTTTGTTCGGTCGACGTGATGCCGCTGTTCGCCAGCGTGGATATAAACCTGCATATCGAAGGTGAGATCAAGTACATCTCATGGGTTTCCTCAAAGAACTTTTAAATAAATAATAATTAGTTTCTGATTTATTTATGAAGTAGTTGTGCAGTTAGCAGGACAATGTTCAACAAGCAAGTCATTATTGCTAAATAAGCCACTTTTGAACCATAATTTCACCTTTTTTCCTATATTTTAGAAGATGTCACTCATCTCAATAAATTAAACATTAAGCTAAAGCATAGATGATTAGCTTAACTTAGCATACAAACTGCTAACCGTGGATCCAGCAGTTGTTTCTAGCTAAAAAGCTGCAGTGGTTCCTCTACTTTTTAAATCAATTTTAAGCTATAGCATGATAACCAGTGAGCTTTATTTAATTTGTTTTTATTTACTTTACCAGATTAGCTGTTCCTAGCCTTTGGGCTAAGCTAATAGCTAACTCCTACCTTCATATTTAGCTTACAGACATGGGTGGTATCAATCCTCTCATTTAACTCACCAAAGAAAGCAAATAAGGGCATTTCACAAAATGTATTTTAGATTTATTTACCCTATAAAATGACATACATTCATATTCAGACAAAAAATACAATGCTAGTTTGTCTGGTTCGAAATTTGAGAACTCAGGACAGAATCCTTTGGTTGAAATGACCTTGACTTCTGTATTTCCTTCTCCTCAGAGCCTCCCCGGGTTTCCCTGAACATCGGACCTAGTCTCTCTCTGCTGGTGGGCGAGGAGCAGAAGGTGGTCTGCGAGGCGGAGAACTACTACCCCCTGGACGTCCAGATAGACTGGACCCACCAGGACCCGGCGGCGGCGGGTCAGAGGGTCGGCGCCCCGCTGCCCAAACCTCAGGAGAACGTCCTGCTGTCCAGCCACAAGAACAACCTGGACAAGACCTTCTCCATGTCGGCTTTCTTCTACCTCCAGGCCTCGCTGCAGCACTCAGGTCGACAGTTCACCTGCAGCGTCTCCCACCGATCCCTGAGGGTTCCCATTAAAAGGAGCTTCATTCTGACCGTAGAAGGTGAGAGAAAGTGAAGAGTTGCATGTCATCACCCTGTTAAAGTAATGGTTCAAGCTCTTTTTATGACGAATTGATGCAGTAAAGGTTTGAAGTAATAATATTTCTCCTTCAAACTTTGCTTTCATCAAAGGTTTTCTAGCTTCTTGATGCTAACATGTTAGCATCAAGGGTCCATTAGCCTTCTGATGCAATGAGCAAACCAATTGAACCATTTCTGATTAGTTATTTAAAGTTTCCATGTTGGATTTAGTTTGCAGCAAATGGAATAAAACAAAGGCTTTAAATCATGTTTATAAAACATTTTTATTCGATTATGAGTGAGATGATGGTTTATTACTGACCTACTAACCAACCTACCTACTCAACTTACTACCTACCTACCTACCTACTCAACATACTACCTACCTACGTAACTACCTACCTACCTACCTACCTACTCAACATACTACCTACCTACCTACCTACCTACTCAACATACTACCTACCTACCTACCTACCTACGTACCTACCTACCTACTCAACATACTACCTACCTACCTACCTACCTACCTACCTACCTACCTACCTACCTACCTACCTACCTACTCAACATACTACCTACCTACCTACCTACCTACCTACCTACCTACCTACCTACCTACCTACGTACCTACCTACCTACTCAACATACTACCTACCTACCTACCTACCTACCTACGTAACTACCTACCTACCTACCTACCTACCTACGTACCTACCTACCTACTCAACATACAACCTACCTACCTACGTAACTATCTACCTACCTACGTACCTACCTACCTACCTACCTACCTACTACCTACGTACCTACCTACCTACGTAACTATCTACCTACCTACGTAACTATCTACCTACCTACCTACCTACCTACGTACCTACTTACCTACTCAACATACTACCTACCTACCTACCTACCTACCTACCTACCTACGTAACTACCTACCTACCTACCTACCTACCTACCTACCTACCTACCTACCTACCTACCTACTCAACATACTACCTACCTACCTACCATCCTACCTACCTACCTACTACCTACCTACCTACCAACCTACCTACTACCTACCTACCTACCTACTACCTACCTACCTACCTACCAACCTACCATCCTACCTACCTACCTACCTACTACCTACCTACCTACCTACCTACTACCTACCTACCTACCTACCAACCTACCATCCTACCTACCTACCTACCTACTACCTACCTACCTACCAACCTACCTACCTACCAACCTACCTACCTACCTACCTACCATCCTACCTACCTACCTACTACCTACCTACCTACCTACCTACCTACCAACCTACCTACTACCTACCTACCTACCAACCTACCTACCTACCTACCTACCTACCTACCTACCTACCTACCTACCAACCTACCTACCTACCTACCTACCTACCAACCTACCTACTACCTACCTACCTACCAACCTACCTACCTACCTACCTACCTACCTACCTACCTACCAACCTACCTACCTACCTACCTACCTATCTACTACCTACCTACCTACCCACCTACCTACCTACCTACCTACCTACCTACCTACCTACCCACCTACCTACCTACCTACCTACCTACCTACCTACCTACCTACCTACCTACCTACCTACCTACCTACCTACCTACCCACCTACCTACCCACCTACCAACCTACCTACCTACCTACCTACCTACCTACCTACCTACCTACCTACCTACCTACCTACCCACCTACCTACCCACCTACCAACCTACCTACCTACCTACCTACCTACCTACCTACCTACCTACCTACCTACCTACCTACCTACCTACCCACCTACCTACCCACCTACCAACCTACCTACCTACCTACCCACCTACCAACCTACCTACCTACCTACCTACCTACCTACCTACCTACCTACCTACCTACCTACTCAACATACTACCTACCTACCTACCAACCTACCTACTAAATATAATATTCTCTGCATGTACTAAAGTGTTTAGCTCATTGTTTGAACAGGCTGATGATCTCTGAGTGTCCACATGGTGGCAGCAGATGCACATTTCTGACTCCTCACGTCTTTCTGTGTGTTTCTTTGGTTCAGAACCAGTCAGCTGGTTGTTTTATCTGGCTGTTTTACTGAGCGTCGTCCTGACTGCTCTGCTGCTCTACTGGTACGCAGGTGAGTGGACGCCCTCATGTAAACAGGTGGAACCCAACCAAAATCATCATTTATCAGCCAAAATAGGGTCAAAAACACTGTTTTTTATATCATTTTAATATCAGAAAAGAGACTAATTATCATTTATTTCCTCCACAGGAAGAAAGAAGTCAGTGCAGGTAAGATGTTATAGAAAGTTTAGATTTAACCATCAATTAAAGTAGAGCTGCAACGATTAATCGATTAATTAGTTATCAACTATTTTAATAATCGATTTGAGTCTTTTTTAAGAAGAAAATGTCCAAATTCTCTGGTTTCTTTAGTCTATTTTTACATCTTACTGCATTTTATGAACCAAACAACTAATAAATTACTTGTTTAAATCATCTACAGTGTAGATTAATCGATTAGTTGGCAACTTTTACATTAATCACCAACTATTTTAATAATCGATTCATGGATTTGAGTCATTTTTAAAGTAGAAAATGTCCAAATTCTCTGGTTCCAGCTTTTTCCTGGTTTCTTTAGTCTCTATAATAATAAACTGATGATCTTTGGGTTGAATCTTCAGTTTTGGGAAACAATCTTCAGATAAAACAACTCAGAAACAGTCGTTTGTTGCATCATTAATCGCTTTACTAGCAAATTTTCTTGTTTAAACTCATGAATTTGTCACAGATTAAAGCTTTAACGGTGCAAACGTAATTACACGACTTAAATTTATGCATTAAATAAAATTCAAGTGATTTTTAAAGCTACAAAAACATTGAAAAAAACCCTCTTTTTTACATTTTTTTACTTGAAAACTTGTATTCTCTGGTTTCTTTAGTCTTCAATAACAGTAAACTGATGATTTTTGGGTTGTCGACTGTTAATTTGGACAAAATAAGGTTGAATTGATACATTAATCAAAGCAAATATTGGTTTAAACAGTGTTTTAATGCGTGTTTTTGTCTTCAAATGTGTGTTTTCCTGAGCAGAAGAAGCCGTACTGAGGACGGACTGAACCTTCTCCAACATCACGTCCACTGCTCCTTTAATTTTGATGTTTATCTCTAGAATTTAGATTTTTTGGGGATTTTTTGAAAGGGTAAATCTGGGAAACTAAACGCTGGTTTTGATTTTTGATGCTTAAAAACTAACAGGTGAAGGAAAAGAGACTTTTTATTTCGTATTGTGTCTGTGAAAATATCATTAAAACACTTCCACAACTACTGGAAGGTTATGAAAAGACATTCATGGTCCCCAGAGTAAGTTTAGAGAGTGAAATGACAGAAAAAATGTGTAAAATCTTTTTAAAAAAAAATTAAATATTATAATTTTATATTTAAAAAATCATAATAAGAAATAAAAAATAGTAAAAATATTTTAAATTATGAAAAAAAAGTAAAAAATGTCCCAAAAATAATGTATAATTATATAAAAATGTTAAAATTAAGATGTAAAAATTCTTGATAAAATAAAAATAAAAAGTGAAAATTATTAAATAAAATGTTAATTATGAAAAATAAATAATAATAAAAACATTTTTTTTAATTATGAAGTAAAAATATTTTAAATTATGAAAAAAAAAGTAAAAATGTCCAAAAAATAATGTATAATTATATAAAAAATGTTAAAATTAAGAAGTAAAAATTCTTGGTAAAATAAAAATAAAAAGTGAAAATTATTAAATAAAATGTTAATTATGAAAAATAACTATAATAAATGTGAAAAAATAAATAATTTGATTTTTAAAAATAAATATGTAAAGAGGAAATAAAATAAGAAATTAATCATGGTCCCTCAGAGCTGTGGTTCTCAAAGCGGAGTCCCCCAGGGGTCATTGATGGGGTCCCCAGAATAGAATATAATATAATAGAATAGACACTTCTAATCATAAATTAAATAATAATAATAATAAAAGAAAACAGAATAAGTAAAATAAATAAAAAATTCACAATCAGAATAAATGGGAATAATTTATTTTCATTATTCATCCTTTAAATCGCTGTATTTAATTTCCCATTAACATCCATTTATTTGTTTAATTTATTTAATTTCAATTTATGTTGAGGTGACAATGCATAATGAAATGCAGACATAAATAATTAAATAAAAATAAATAAAATAATACTAAATAAATAATAGGAAAATTTAATAAATGGAAAAGAGAAAATAATACAAAAAAATAATTAAATTAAATAAATACGGTTATTTAGTGGCATATTCATTCAATCATTTATTTATTTATTATTTTATTTTATCATGGCATCTTTAACTTTCTGTTCTGGTCCAGTTTTTAGGTTTAAAGGTCCTTCATGTCATTTTTCTGTCAATATTCTCACTCTATTGTTGTTAAAAGACATAAATTCATCACTAAAAATAAAAGTCCGGCTGCCTCTGATTAAGAGACAGTTCATGTAAAAACTGTCTCATGCATCAAATAAATCATAAAAATGGTGAAATGCACAAAGCTTGAATATGGAAACGTTGCTGTTTCATGGCTCGTTTGTACTTCCTGGTCTTTATGATGTCATACAGTACCGTCCTCCAATCAGAAGAGAGTTTAAACTGGTGAAATACACCTTTTTTTGTACTTTAAATCATAAATATATCGTGTGAGGTTTGTCAAAAGTGCAAATACGGGACCTTTAAAGCTGCATTGAGCCTAAAATGTCACAAAAAACAGCTGATAGATTGTTGGAGAGCTGTAAAACACCCATTAAAAACTGTGAAAATGCATTTAAATGATGAATAATCATCGAATTATTAGATTTTATGAGCGTTTGTCTTCATCTCTGGCTGCTTGGGAGTGGATTTAAAATGTTCCTGAAGGAAAAAAATGTGTTTTTCTGTCATTTTTCTGTAGAAAACCCTTTTTGTAGAAAACCGTCTGATAACACGTGTGTGTGTGTGTGTGTGTGTGTGTGTGTGTGTGTAGTAAATCCTTCACTAGACCCTGTGACTAAACCGCTGGCCACACACTTAACTGCTGCATGCACGATAAAGATCCATGTACATGTAGAGATGCTGGAAAATTCAGTGTGTTTTCAGTGTGTGTGTGTGTGTGTGTGTGTGTGTGTGTGTGTGTGTGTGTCTTCTTCCTCCTCACCACAAATTACTTGACTTTATTTCCTTCTGCTCCAGAAGTTTCAGCTCAGTTTTTTGATGCTGCTCCTCCTTCCCTGAGCCGTTGCGGCACATCTGGAACAACATCAGGCCACTTTCCAGCTAAACGGCTAATTAGCATCTCAAACTCGTGCAGTTTATGTTGGAACCAGGGCGGCAAATCGATTAAAATACCTTATCATGACCAATCGCGTGACTGAAGTCCATTTCTAAGTGTTAACGCTCTTATGGAGCTGTTTGAATTTGTTGCCCCGCGTTTATTTTCCAGTTTTCCTGCGATAAATGATAATAAATGTGGAATATCTCTACAAAACCTGGGGTTAAAAGACATGTGAGGCGACTACAGAAGAGTCAGAATCAATTTATGTTGCTTTTATGGAGGAAATATAGTTAGAATATTGGAAAAAAACTAGTTTTAAAATATAAAACGAGACCAAACTGACCCAAATCAGAGAAAAAACGTGTAATAATCTAAATTATCTGCAATGCAAAAGTCAATGATTAGTAAAATAAGAGTTCAAAGGTCAATTATTTGTCCATAAAATCATTCCAGAACATGAAGAATATATATATATATATATATAATATATATATATATAAGATGTTTATTATAAAGGAGCCAATTAAATAATCACACAAACGGCTCAAATCAAATCTAAAATTTTAATTCTAAATTGATCTAATTTGCATATTATTGGATTGAATGTCATTCATCGTTTATCTTTATTTTTTCAAAAAGCTGTGGTATAAAACCTATGTTTTTTACAGTTAGGCGTGAAAAGCGGGCTTTTATTTTGAAGGACGTACACTTTATGAGGTCACATGACCAGGATATCCTGTTTGCATCATGTCGTCTTTTATCCTTTGTTTGAGTTTGTGTTGGAGTTGAGGTTTTATCATGTGATTTATGAATAAAACCCAACGCTGAACCTGGATCAGGAGGTTTTTAGGATTTTAACAGGTCAACAATAGAAGGATTTGTGCAGATTCATCATTTATCTTTTTAAAAACATGCTCAAAATGGTCATTTACGGCCAACTCGAGCCCCGCAGACAACAGATGGGCACATGGGTTCGTTAAATGTTCCATTACTTCAGTTCTGAAGGGGAATTTTTCCCCCGCCGCTGTCTCCGAGTGCTTCCTCATGCGGGAATGTTGGGTCTCTGTAAATTAAAGAGTATGTTCTATACTTCTGATGACATTCGCTGGTTTATAAATAAAACCGACGGTGATTAAAGATCAGTCTGTAGATCCATCACTTCAGAAGCAAATGCAACGTCTGACGGGAAAATAAAGGCTCACGATCACATTATGATACCTGATAAAACAAAATAGCGCAAAAGAAAATGAATAAAATACAATAGATGTGATTTAAAGTGTTATTTCAATTTTCCTCCTCAGTGTTAAAGCTGTAGTGTGAGAGGTTTGTCTCCCTCCGGTGGCGGAGATGTGCAACTACACGCAAAAACTGTTTTTTGAGCATTTGCAGCTATAAAACAGTGGATAAACCGTTTAAAGAGAGTCCATTTAATTATAAACCCACCTTCACACAAATGCACATGTATTATATTTATAATTATATTTAAATATATATTTAAAACGTACATATATTTGTACAGTTTTTACCTTTTTTTATTTTCTGAGCACCTTTAATTCCATTATATCCACCACTATACAATGACAATAAAGGCCTATTCTACTTCTTCTATTCTAAGTACTTCCACTTCATCACCCCATGGTACATTTGTGGAAAATTATATTCGGTGAATGGAGGTCAATGGTCAATTTTTCTGTAAAACTGTGGAAATATAAGCATAAGATTAAAATATATAATTAAAAATAGAACACAAACCCAATAGTTGCATATATAACATCGCTAAACAAGTGACTATATCATGGTTTTGGTCTTGGTTGGTATTTTAATTAGCTTATTTCAAGTTTTGTTAGCTAAATTATAAAATAAGCTAAATTATCAGCCAGTGAAATAAGATAATTCTACTCATTTTCACCTTAAAATGGGGTTAGGGTTAGGGGTCAAAGGATAAGTGTGTACCACACACACACACATATTGCAATAAACACCCAAGGGTCTATACTTAGCCCTGATGGTCCAACATAGAGGTGACATTAACTAAAAGAGATCATTGACAGGCCAAAGACCAGAGGCAAAACAGAATACAAAAAGCCAGGAAAAAACTTTATTTAAACTTTATTTAAAACACAAACTGAGACCTGTCAATTATGACCTGCCAATGGAGAATTAGTCTGCAACCTGGGTCCAAATAAACCACGTCTCTGTCCGTCATTTACATTAATCTGTGTTGACTTGTACCAAACAAGGTACAACCATCACATAATCTGCAATAATCCCATCAAAATAGGCGTCATTTCAGTTTAAAGCAGATTATAGCAAGGAACAAGGGTCCAAAATTGCAAATTTGCTAAATTAAGAAGCTATAGACTATCAGTAATCGGTATTAATGCATAATACCAGCCTTTAGATTGAGATACTCACCAATTGATTGGCTGTTTTAACCCTCTTTAACACTTGATTGGACAAATTAGTGTCTGTTTATGATTATTGGAGCAATGAGAAATAGCCTCAATAACGCCAAAACTCAGTTTTCCTTAACCCGTTAAACTGGTTCTGGTTAAACTGAGATTGCTCCACTAATCATGTACAAATATAGTGAAGCTATACATCAAATTAAACAGGAGAAACTCCACTACAAGCACATATAAGTCATATTTACACACACCAAACACAACTCCAACACCAAGCTAATTAATTAACAAATATGAAAATCGGTATACGATCATAAAGCGTAACCCACTCGCCACATTTTGATGGCTAGCGCTCTGATACTTCATGTTACACAAACAAATGACATCTCATATGAAAGCTGAGACTGTGACGAGTCCAACGGTACCATCAGTGTAGCTTTATGACAAAAACTCAGTAAACTATCAGCCAAAAAACACTACAGTAAAAAGTCGCTTGTTTGAAGCGACTGACCAAAAATTTGTTTTTTTGTTGCTGTTTTGGGATGAAAATTTTTATTTGAGATCAATAAATGGTCGTTTAGTGTCGACCAACATCTCTGTGTTTATTCCAGACATACCCTACTGACTATGGGGATGTCCTAAACCTAAAAAAGGGTTCAAGGGGTTAATTATAATAGAAAAATGCGTCTACTGTAGTTAAGGTACAGCAGGGGTTGTACCTAAATGACGCCTCTGGCTCCAGTTCTAACTCCACTTTTCTTCAGAGGTGTGAAGTCACAATAATAAACCTCAGCAATAATAAAATTAAAAAATACATGCCTCAGAAGCCGGTGAGCTCATGTTAGAGCGGAAACATTAGAAGAGCGCGAGCGTGAAATATGATTTACGGCGTGCTACGAAAACAATGTTGAAATCGCATCATAAAACTGGGTCATGTCAGAGGAGGGAACTTCTTGGTTGCGTTTTGCTGAATCTTTGGCCGATAACAGAACATGCATGAGTGCACAATGTGATGCGTCTTATGCATTGGAGGAATCGGAGACTCGCATGGGGCAACAAGGGGGGGGACGGCATCCTGCAGGAATAGTTTAATCGCATATTCGGATTAATGATTGCGTGTATTTTTATCTTTTATTTGTGCATCTGTTAGCATGGAAACTGTAAGCGATAGCGGCCCTTTGGGACTGAGGCGCCTGTTCACGTCGCCTGTTACTGACCGGCCGTTGGAGCTTTGGATGTCTTGGCAGTTCCAAGAAGCTTCCAAGTGTAGAGCATCCATGGCTACCAGGCTCCGCTTGGTGAAGTGTTTGTTGTGGACAACACGGTAACCGGTGGCGTGTTCGTCATCGAGATATGAAAAGCAAACGCTGAGCTCCCAGATTAGATCTTTAGAGGTTAAATCTATCTGATGGCAAGTGGAAAAGCATGACTTTTGCATGCATGCGTGTGTCAAAAAGAAAAGAGTGAAAGGTGTTTTCCTTCGTGAACTTTGTAAACAGTTGGCCGCCATCTTAGCGGCATAGTTATGTCGCTAACGGTGGAGTGTTTTAATCTAATTTAACCATATTTTTTACTCATATTGGGTGTCTAGCTGGTCAAGCTGATGCAGAAATCCCTTGTAGCCTCTTAAATGGTGTTTATGGACGTGCAGGAAATATGAAATGTGAATCAGGCCAAGTTCCGCCTCCACCACGGGGTCTGATTAGTGGACAATGGAATAAAGTGTGACCAAAAGCATTGGCAGCCTCAAGACATGCAATAAGACCACGGCTTTATGGTCAGACACCAGTTAATTCCATATAATAGAGAGCGAGTTCCTATGTTAAATGGATTCAATAAGGCTCATAAAATCAGGACAGATGTGATATTAGCAGTCGTGGATATCGGAGTTCTGGTAACGCAGCAATAAAACAATGAATTCTCTACTTTAAAAGTGCTTAAATTTCTAATTTTGCTTCCACGAGTCGAGGTTTGTGTTGTCCAATCAGATTTTGGCTCCAACACGTACAGATGCATTTGTGAAGTTTGTGTTTAGAACAAGGAAAAGACGAATCGGGGTCGTCAGGAGCTAAAACGGCCTGTTTCAGACGGAGGCTGAACTGAGGGGCTGTCTAAAGATAAGATAAATAACCTTTTTTGAACTGTGACATGATTTGTGGAAATACAGTAGAGCTCCAAAATATAAATATAGATCTAAAATGTCCCCTTTACGATTCTTTAGCGACTGAACAACAGAACATTTCAGATATCGACGACTATTTTCTTCCTCGGACGAGTGACGTCACTTTTACCAGTCGTTTATGAGGCAGCTTCCACATATCAGCTGTAAATTATGGATATCTGTGACTGAATTACAAATAGTACTACGTCCAGTTTGAGATATCGACAATTTGATTTTGACTGGTCATAATTCTAGTTCCAGATATCGTCAGTTACAGTTAAAAGTTGTTGCTGATACGCCTTCGTAACTTTCTTTACTTCTCTAGTCAAAACTGAATCACAGATATCTGCATTTGTCGTTTAAGGTGTTCAGTCAATGCAGTTATCTGTAAAACTGAATTACCGTATTTTCCGGACTGGAGTACAAGTCGCACCAGCCATAAAACGCATAATAAAGAAGGAAAAAAAGTCTGTATGTTAACACAACATATTAAGAGTTATTCTCATATCTACAGCATCAATAACATGCTAAGAAGTTTACCAAAACCATCCAATGAAATCACTTTTCATCAACTCCTCTAACTCCGGAGGTAGAAGACGCGACGCTTCCTCCTTCTACGCCGACGACGCCATGTTTTACTACGATGATTTTCTGTTCGGTGCTGTTTTTGTTCAGTTGTTTTTAAAAGTTACCGCCAATGTTAAAGTTACCAACACAAGCCTAGAGCGCCCTCTGGTGGTTCAGTGTGGAAATAACACGTGAAATGATATCCCGGAGTATAAGAGTATAAGACGCACCCCCAGGACAAACTATCCGGTAAATACGGTACAGATATCCCTATAGGTTGTTTTCGACACCTAAAATGAGCCTCCAGTGTGTAAAAATGTACTAAAAGTCTGAAATTTAGTGTTTTTAAACCACGCAGAGGATGCTACATACTCTACCCTGCATTAGAAATGGACAAACCTTGCACATTTTCCTACTTCTCTGAGTTACTCTCTAATTCCACCTCCCTAATACCACATGAGGTCTGTCTCCAGCTGAAATGCATTGACTTCTGCGTATCTCCAGGCTCTTGTCCACCATTTATCTGTATCTGAATAGCTGAGGCCTGACATAAAGACATCTATACATTTTCCGAGTCCTTCTTGGCAACCTCTCCGGCTCCAGCTCCCTGGAACCCGACGTTTCTATCGAATAAGTCTCGTCAGCAGGACGGCTGACGTTTAAAAAAGGAAAAAAAAGATGAGTTTGCAAGATGTACCTCTCTGCATGTTGCACACTATAATTTAAACGAAGACGTCCAACTACTACTTTAGCGGAATCCGCCGTTGATTTTATGAGGAGGTGGTTTTCAGGACGGATTCGTAGAGAGATGATTTAAATTACTGGAGGAGGACGAATACTGCACGGTAAGCCCTGCTGTCACTGGGATTAGACTCAGGTCTAATTTGTAATGAAGAGGCCAGATGTGTGTGTGTGTGTGTGTGTGTGTGTGTGTGTGTGTGTGTGTGTGTGTGTGGTTCGATGTCAGAGCAACAGCGTAACACGGGAAAGGTCAGCAGGACAGATTCCCAGACTGTTAAACAGTAAGAAGGGACGTTCAGGGAGAAACAATCGTCATGTTCTCTCTGTGTGTGTGTGTGTGTCTGTGTGTGTGTGTGTGTGTGTGTGTGTGTGTGTGTTTCTCTGGGTGTGTATCACACTCACACACAGATGCTCACATACGCATAAGTGTTAAGACAACACACTCCTGATTTATTGGCTCTCGGGGGCCCTGATAAAACTCATCCTGAATGACCTCATTTGTACTGCTAGAAGGGGGGAATGACTGGCTGTGTGTGTGTGTGTGAGTTTGTCAGATATTTCTCATGTTGTGGGGACATATATCTGTTTACAGCCTTATGGGGACTTACCTTTTTGGGAGCAAAAAAGTCCCTAATAATATAAATCATTCAATTTTATGGTAACGACTTGGTTTAGATTAGGTTAGATTTAATGATGGAAACATGATTTGTGTGTGTGTCAGGTATTCCTCATGTTGCGGGGACCTATATCTGGTTTACAGCCTTATGGGGACTTACCTCCCTTTTGGGAACAAAAAAACCCAAAGTTCCCAATAACATAGAGGTTGAAGACCTGGTGTGAAGTTAAGGTAAGGATAGGGTTAGAGATGGAAATATTATGTGTGTGTCAGGTATTCCTCATGTTGTGGGGACATATATCTGTGTACAGCCTTATGGGGACTTACCTCCCTTTTGAGAACAAAAAACAGCCCCCAATAACATAAATCAGTGAACTTTAGGGTGAACTCTCGGTTTGAAGTTAAGTTAGGTTAGGGTTAGTGATGGAAACATGACCTGTGTGTGTGTATCAGGCATTCTTCATGTTGTGGGGACATATATCAGGTATTTCTCAGCCTTACGGGGACTTAACTCCCTTTTGGGAACAAAAAGAAGAAAGTCCCTTGTGACATAAATCAATAAATTTTATGGTGAAGACTCACTTTAAAGTTAAGGTAAGGTTAGGGTTAGTGATGGAAACATGGCGTGTTTGTGTATGCGTTAGGTATTTCATGTGTTGTGGGGACGTATATCAGGTATTTCTCAGCCTTATGGAGACTTACCTTCCGTTTGGGAACAAAAAACAAAGTCCCCAATAACAAATCATTAAATTTTAGGGTAAAGACTCAATTTGAAGTTAAGTTAGGGTTAGTGATGGAAACATGACGTGTTTGTGTGTGCGTTAGGTATTTCATGTGTTGTGGGGACATATATCAGGTATTTCTCAACCTTATGGGGACTTACCTTCCATTTGGGAATTAAAAACAAAGTCCCCAATAACATAAATCATTAAAATTTAGGGTGAAGATTCGGCTTGAAGTTAAGGTAAGGTTAGGGTTAGTGACGGAAATATGACGTGTTTGTGTATGCATCAGGTATTTCATGTGTTGTGGGGACATATATCAGGTATTTCTCAGCCTTATGGAGACTTACCTTCCGTTTGGGAACAAAAAACAAAGTCCCCAATAACAAATCATTAAATTTTAGGGTAAAGACTCAATTTGAAGTTAAGTTAGGGTTAGTGATGGAAACATGACGTGTTTGTGTATGCGTTAGGTATTTCATGTGTTGTGGGGACATATATCAGGTATTTCTCAACCTTATGGGGACTTACCTTCCTTTTGGGAATTAAAAACAAAGTCCCCAATAACATAAATCATTAAAATTTAGGGTGAAGATTCGTCTTGAAGTTAAGGTAAAGTTAGGGTTAGTGACAGAAATATGATGTGTGTGTATGTGTCAGGTATTTCATGTGTTGTGGGGACATATATCAGGTATTTCTCAGCCTTATGGGGACTTAACTTCCATTTGGGAACAAAAAACAAAGTCTCCAATAACAACTCGTTAAATTTTAAGATGGTGAAGTTAAGGTAGGTTAGGGTTAGTGATGGAAACATGACTTGTGTGAGTGTGTGTCAGGCATTCTTCATGTTGTGGGGACATATATCTGTTTACAGCTTTATGGGGACTTACCTCCCTGTGGGGAACAACCCACAGGCATGCCCAACACTTTGGTATTTCCATGGCCTGGCAAGCTGGGTGCAACCCTAGTAGACTTGGATACAGGGCGGAATCAGAAAGATTTTTTTTTACGGCACATTATAGCTGTTAGAAGCTGTGAAGGAAGGAGCTATTTATGACATCACAAAGTCCTAGAAGTACAAACGAGCTGTGAAACAGCCAAGTTTCTAAACCCATGCTGCGTGGGGCGAGAGTAATATGGAATTATGGGATATTTATAAATTAATCGGTTCATTAAGTTGATTTATATATGTGAGGTGGTTCTTTAAAAATGTGTTTACACAGTTAATTATTTGCATATTTGTGTTTAGTACACAAAACATTACATTGGTATCTAGGTAACAGTAAGGATGAATGTGAGCTTCTGATTGGTTGGTTAAGTCACATGAGCGCTTAGAAGCAGGAAGTGTGGTTGTTTTATTGAGAGTAATCCTAGAGATTGTTAAACCCCCATGTTACAATGAATTGCTGCAGACATCCATCGTAGGATAAAGAGAACTGCGTGCACACGTGCTATTAGCATTAGCATTTGGACCATCCGCCATCTTTGTGTGATCTCACCCTAACAACGGTCACTTGTGCCTTTTGTAATTTAGCCAAATTTAGCGCTAAATCCTCTGGTTCAAAACTAAAAAATGCACTTTTTATATACAGGTTTAAGTGCTGTAAAAAATCAAAGATACCTCCAGTAAATGGGTTTATGGACGTTATGTCTGTCTGTTTGTTAGCAAGATAATTCAAAAAGTTGTTGACAGATTTTTGTGAAACTTTCAGCAAATGTTGGAAATGGTACCATGAACAAATTATATAATTTTGGTAATGATCCGGAAAAAATCCTGGTTTCTGGATCAGTTTGAAGTTTCTGGTTGTTATGATGTGACATCAGATAAATTATTTGTAATATTGTGTTGTATTACAGATAAAAAATACTTTTAATTTAAGCCTTAAACAAGACTAAATTGACCCAAAATAGGAAAAAAATGAAATAATCTAAATTTTAAATGCAAAATTAAATGATTAAGGAGATCAGTTATTTATTTATAATAATATTTGTCCAAATAAATAAATATTTAATCCACCTGGAATATAAAACTAGTTGATATCACGTGTTTTTATTTAATCAAAACCTTAAATTATCTCAAATATAGTTCTAAAAATATTAAATTGTTTTGTTCTACAGATAAAAAAAAACTTTATTTAAAACTTAAAAATGAAAAATCAGGAAAAATTGCAATTATTTCTTTACATTTTTTCCAGTTTTCATAATTTTATTTTCTCTTTTTTTAATATTTAATTTTTTAAATTGAATTGTTTATTTATATGTATTTATTTTTATTTATTTATTTTTTATTATTATTTTTTTATTTTTGACATTTTTCATGTTTTATTTATATCATGGATTATTTTACTTCCTAATTATAACATTTTTTTTATTTAAATATTTCTGCTATATATTTATTTTATTTCTTTTTTAATCATTATTTTAATTAATTAATAAATTAATTAAATAAAAAAAAATTAAATCTTTTTTTTTTTTTAGATTTTTGCAAATTTTTTAAAAATAATAATAATAAATAATTA
>CM060468.1:2669473-2781973 GCA_030544235.1 Lepturacanthus savala
AATTAAATGGGGCTGAAGTGTTTAAATAGACATTTAGGTTATTTATACTATATATATATTACTCAGGTCGTCATTTTTCCAGTTTTATGCAGTTATCTGTACTTTCTACTCTTTACATGTTTAAATATTGGTCATTTTCTGCCATAAAGTGTTATCTGACCTGCTATAATTCACTTAAAATACCATTAAATTTACATATTTTTGCCGTTTTCCAAGTTTAACATTTTAAACTTTAGTGACTCAGTCGAACAAAACTCAACAACTAACATTTGATGAACCATTTTATAGGAAAACAGAGAAATAAACCTGCAGCTTAAGTGTTTAAATAGAAATGATGGTTATTTATACTTTACTCAAGTCATAATTTGTCATTTTCTACTTGTACTCTTTACATTTTGATGCAATTATCTGCACTTTCTACTCTTTATATGTTAAATATATTGGTAGAAAAGTCATTTTATGACACAAAATCTGCTGTTTGTATGATTCTCAGTAGAGAAATTCACCATTTATTATCATTTATAGCAGCAAAATCTGGTTATTTATACTTTACCAGTAATATTTTATCACTTTTTACTTCTATTTCTTACATTTTCATGCAATTATCTATACTTTATTCTCTTTATATATATAAATATTAGCAGAAAAGTCATTTTTCTGCCACTAAATGTATTATCTGACCTGATATTTGACCTAATTTATTGACTAAATCTATAGAAATTCAAATAATAATAAAGTTTAAATAGATTCTGACTCTTTTATAGTCGCCTCACATGTTGTAGATTTATTATAAACCAGGTTTAAATAGAGAAATTCACCATTTACTATCATTTATAGCAGCAAAATCTGGTTATTTATATTTAACCAGTAATATTTGTTCACTTTTTACTTCTATTTCTTACATTTTCATGCAATTATCTATACTTTATTCTCTTTATATATATAAATATTAGCAGAAAAGTCATTTTATGACACAAAATCTGCCGTTTGTACGATTCTCAGTAGAGAAATTCACCATTTATCATCATTTATAGCAGCAAAACTGAGGATTTAAATGGGGCTTAAGTGTTTAAATAGACATTTTGGTTATTTATACTTTACTCAAATAATATTTGTTCACTTTTTACTTCTATTTCTTACATTTTCATGCAATTATCTATACTTTATTCTCTTTATATATATAAATATTAGCAGAAAAGTCATTTTTCTGCCACTAAATGCATTATCTGACCTGCTATAATTCACTTAAAATACCATTAAATTTCCATATTTTTGCCGTTTTCCAAGTTTAACATTCCAACTTTAGCGACTCAGTCGAACAAAACTCCAATCTGATGAACCATTTTGATCAAATCTCAACATGAACTTTGCTTTTTTCTCTCTTTTCTGGTCCTAAACGGTTAAGTTAACACAGACGGAGGTAAAGAGACGTTTAAAGGTCTGGAGATTATCTGGAGATTATCTCTGCGAAGACGAGTTGCTCCTGGATGTTTCAGATGCCATTTACAGCCTTGTTGCCACCTCGCAGACGTTTCCCGTGCACATTAACAGCATCGAACCTTTTATAACGTGCGCAGCGTGAAGTAATAAAGTATAATGAAGCTCTTGAGATGAAACCGAAGGCTGATTAATGGGAAACAGACGCCGGTGGTTTTTCTTCAGCTGTGAAAATAAACCAAAAGTTGGCGGCGAAAGCGTTTCCAGAAGTGAAAAGCTTTGATTATTCCCGTCCCGTCGCTCTCTTTAACCTTCCCGGGAGTTTAGATCAGACACGTCACACTCTTCTGCTCGAACCTCAAGGCTCCACTTGTCTGCAATTCATCATCCGAAGACTTTTTTTTCTTGCTATTACCTGCATCTACTTTTGGCTACGAGTCTCAGGCTGCTAATTTCGCTAGCTAACTAGCCTGGGTACGCTACCGTTCAAAAGTGTAGTGTTTTCCATGAAAAATCACACTTTTATTTACCACCATGAGTTGTTGAATGAATAGAAAATACAGTCAAGGGTTTTTCTAGCTTCTCTTAGCAGCTAAACTGTCTTTAGCTATGCTAACATGCTAGCATCAAGGGTTTTCTAATCATCACACATTGTACCATTAGAACACTGGGGCCTCTATACACCTATGTAGATGTTGATGCACCAAAAACCAGACATTTGCAGTTAGAATATAATAATAAAGTAGGGTATACATGTATTTCATTGCGCGCAAATTCGCAATTTTGCTGTAAAATTCATGTCTGGACATTAAGGATCCAGTTTTCCCATCATCTAAGAAGCCAATCACAGAATAGGATTGAGGGAGGGTGAAGCACGATGGTTGGTAACTGTGGATCCAACATGGCAGCATGGGTGTATTATAGACCTGGATATGGTGCAGATTTTTCCCGGTGGACACTCGTGGTACTGCAACAAAAAAAGCCTTTTTCCCCATAGACCTCAATAGTAAAAGAGAAGCCTGTAAAACTGTTTCTAACTATCAGAAAATCATGAAAAAGTCTCCTTTTTTATGTAAATTAAACAACTTAAAGGAATTTTGTACATTGTCATCACCCCAGAGCATCATGGGAAGTGGGAGATCAGTCTCTATGGGTCGCTTAATAGGGAAGTAAACCATATGTGCTATGTAACCATTGAAATTTACGGTTTTTCCAGTTTCTATCATACATCCATGTCATTTACCCTTCAATGCAGCTTTAGAACGTGTTCTAAGTAAATTAGACTGCAATTTTATTTTGAAAAATTAGCAGTTTTTTTATTGCTAAACTATTTAATCGTAATCGTATGTTTGATCTGATTGGCTTTAAGCTACGTACATAAATGCTACGTACATAAATGGCTCTGGAAGCTACATTGACATGAGGTCTGGTGTTAGCCAGGCTACTAGCTAACATTGCTAATGGCTAATAACTCAGTCTTCAGCTAACTTTTGAATGTTAGATCTTCTGCTGCAGGTTTAAGGCGACGGTTCTCAAACTTTTTCACCTCAAAGATCCGTAAACGTACACAAATTAGCTCACGCATCGGCACTTTGAAGCTTTTAGATTTTACAGAAAGTGCACGAAACACATGGTCGTACATGTCAGCGTGTTCCTAAATGAACCACTTCAAGTCCACGTCCAAGTAAAACAAGGGAACATCATCGCCGGCTAATATAACTCGGAGCTAAAGTCGTGTAATGAGGGTAAAGAGTCGTACAACGTTTTAAATAATAACGTGTGACGTGGGTTTTAAAACATAACTTGACAGTTGTTATATTATCTGAAATAAAAGAGAAAACAGTTTGAGGATGACGACACAATAAAAAGCAGAACAGGGATCCTGTCATTACACTAAACTCTTGACCTTGGCCAAGTTTCGAATGTATCCGTAACCCCCCACGGAATAATACGGTGAAATAATGACTTCAGTCCTGCCAAGTTTGATTTTAGCCCGGAGTGAGATTTGTTCCAGGGGGAACCTCCATTTTTGGAGAGAGACAGTAATTGGCAGCGAATCAGGGCGTCTATATCACCTAAACCTCCTGGATTAAGTCAGGAAACAGCCACCTGTGTCTCGGTTGGTAGGATCCTACCAAATGGTAGGATGATACAACCTAATAGGCCGTATTTAAAGCTAAAAACGCCTAAATATACAGCAAATTACATGTATTTGTTTGTTCAAAGTCCATTTGTACCATTGTTTTTGACATAATCCACCGAGAATGTAAGAAAACTAGTTGATAGCATGTGTTTATAAAGTTAAACAGAACTTTTAGGGGTGCACCACGTTACATTGTCCCATCCCATTCATCAATCTAACACACAGGTATTTACGGGACTGAACCACTTCTATTTCATTTCCTCAATCGTGGTCACCGAGGGGATAATTTGTGGCCTCTTCCCAGCTTTGGAGAACAATATAAGCTTTGTCTTATCTGCACTGGGAACAAATCTCAAACGTGATGTGTCCAGGCAGAGTTTTAGAACGTCTCAGATGACATTCCTCCTCAGTTTCACTTTTCCTAGCAGCAGCAGCAGGAGGAGGGTTGGGAGGAGATTGGAGCTGGAAAATGGACGCGATTCATTCCTCACGTTAAACGTTCTTCATTTTAAAGCATAACTTGTTTTTTTCTAATATTTTATTTTTCTTCTGCATCCAGTGGAAACACAGCTATTAATAGACTGATTGATTTCTTAAAGCCACGTTTTAGCTTTAGCTTTAGCTTACACGCGATGTCACAACGCTACGTCATCGGCGTACGACATTCGGACGGAGGGCAGGAAGTGAAGTTAAAGCTTGTAAAAGATGTAGATCTGTGTAGTTTATGGCTGCGTCAATCACTCAAATTGAGAAAAAGTACCACAAACAGTAACATAACTTGTATTTTTAACTTACTTTTGCGTTCTGGAGGAGCTAAGTCCGCTAATGCTACGTGTGCAACGACCATTTCATCAGAGGTAAGTCTATATTAAAAAGCTACTTTTTCATAATGTGACAGTTGAATCTATGCTTGTTGATGGTATAGATGCTACTGCTAGCAGCTAGCATGTGATGTTAGAGCCATTAAAAAGGTTGTACACCTCCAAACCTTTTAGGCTTTGATTTGGTGGACGACGAGGTCATTTGTGACGTCAATTGTCAATTCTGTTGAAAATTCACTATAATCATTAAAAAGGGGTAACGTCCACTATATGTTTTGTTTAATTCTTGGTATCTTTTTAGCTAAATTTAATCTAAAGCCTCTCTACATCAGTTTCCTCCATAGCCACTGTCTATGCTTGTTGACATTATAGATGCTAATGCTAGCAGCTAGCATGTTCACATAAAACAATAAGAATGAACACTCATCCTGGAGCCGTTTGGTACGTAGTCGTAAAATTTTGAACAAGTGGTGTAATAAATAACTTAGTGGCTTTTAAATATTAGTTTGGTTGGTTCCTTCTTTGTAGCTAGCTACTAGCTAATATTAGCCACTAGCCCTGTTGGAAAACAGCATTTAAACGAAAGCACTTTTAGGAAAAGGGGGCGTCATAATTTTTCTAAACTTAAAAGATGAACTGTTTTACATTTAATGGTGTTAGTGTTGTGCGTTTTAATGCGCAACTAGACAATTCCTGCGGAAATTATGAGAGTTGGGTCTGGGCTCCGTCGCCGTGGTAACCACCATGTGGCTAAGGATGGTGCGGGGTGTTAGTATTATCAATCTCAGAAAGTTTGGTGAACCTACGACCTTTAGATCCAAAGTTATTAAGGGAAACCCATGAGCCAATCAGCTTTGAGGAGGCGGGGCCCCAACACTATGCCAATTAATTTGATTGGTCGTCAACATGATCTCCACCCAGTTATATGGTTGTAGGAGCTTTAGATACAAAGTTATTGATGAAAACCATTCAGCCAATCAGCTTTCAGCCAGCAGCTGGGCTGTTACCATGGTGACTAACTGCTCTGCTTCATTTGAATTCAACCGACTAAATCTGAGTGGGCAGAAAGGCTACCTCTGGTCGGACCACACGCCGAACAAATGCTCATAATTCCAAAACCGTAAAAGATGGAGACAAAATGATGATATTTTCTGAGAGCAGACCTTCCCCCGGTCGTACTGATATAATTTGTATTTTTGTAACTTGAAGAACCTGCGCACAGCAGCAGTTTAAATAGTAGGAAGATTTTGAAAATCAAAATAAATTCAAATTTAATATGGGACTAAATGGGAGAAAAAGAGGGACCGAGCTGCGCTTGGAGGCTCGTAGCGAGAAAACCGTAAAACTCTCAGCTTGGTTAGTGGTATTTTATCGATCAGGACGGTCGTGCCTACGTTCTGATATAAAAATTATTGACGTGCGGTTAAAATTCGCCAGTCCAACTGGACTGTGCTACGCCAGACCCAACTAAAAATCTGCAGCTTTAACAAGTGCTTTAAGCCTTTTAACAAACTTTAACTACTAGAATCTAAGTATTTTTTCTCTATAATGCTGCCAAACTCCTCAGATTCCAGGCATCACCCTCACTTCCACCTCATTGTTTGGTCGTTTTAAAAACCAGTAACGTGTAAGTTTGTCAAAACGTAATAAAACTCCGATAATTGAGCAGAAAAACAACATGTTTCCCCCTCGGCCTCCTCTCTCCATGTGGAGATAATTAAAGTCCTGCTTTGAAGCGTCGGTGACATCATGACTTGGACGACGTCCCCGCGGCCTCGTTAAGACCTGACGGGTTACCGTGGAAACTCTGATGTCATGGGGGGGGTCATGGCGAGGATGATGTTTTAAAGGCCTGAGTATTTTTTTTTCACTATATAATCCACTTTAATGGAAGTTATTGCATCATCACATGCAATAAATCCCATTGGCTGTTCGTTTTGGAGGGAAAAAGTAGTCAGTGAAACCAAGATGGCCGACAGACAGGGATAAACATTATAAATCTATACTATAAATCAACTTCCTGTAAGTATTTTAACCCTTTAATGCATGTAGGTCACTACAGTCTACAGCTGATTATAAGCATTGATGCATTCTGGTTGAATCTATTACATCATCACAGACAAGAAATCCCATTGGCTGTTCGTTTTGGAGGGAAAAAGTCGTCAGCGAAACCAAGATGGCCGACACATAGGAAGGAAGATAAACAAACTCATTTATTTTGGTATAAAATACAGGTATAACATATAAAAAATATATTTAATTGCATCAAGATGGCATATTATTTAAATGTTTTATGGATTTTTATTATAAATTTGAAGGAAATATTGATCTATCAATTACTACCAATGTTTTTAGAATGTAATTTGAGTTTATATATGTATATATAACTGTTTTTGTTGGAGTTTTCAGGGTTAAACACACAACTTAAACTATAATAATAAAAGTATTTTAACCCTTTAATGCACGGAGGTCACTACAGCTAATTAAAATTGCTAATTTTAGTATTTTTTCTTTTCTATATGTGTTATATGTGTCTACAGCTGCATGTAGTCTACTATAGTGAAATCTATGACATCATCGCATACAATGAATCCCATTGGCTGTTCGTTTTGGAGGGAAAAAGTCGTCTCTGAAACCAAGATGGCCGACAGACAGGTAGGAAGATAAACAAACTCATTTATTTTGGCTTCTACCTTCTATATAAATACACCATTACAGGTTAAAACATATATAATGCATCAAGTAATATCTAAGCTGATAAAATATGTAAAGATGTTTTAAGTTTTGAATTTATATTTGGAGGAAATACTGATTATTCATGTATATTTTGGAGGGAAAAAGTCGTCTCTGAAACCAAGATGGCCGACAGATAAACAGAAAGATAAATAAACTTGTTTATTTTGGCTTTTAGCTTCTATAAAATACAACATTACAGGTATAAAATACAGGTCTAACATATAAAATGTAATTTGAGTTTATATATATATATGTATATATACATATATACTCGTTTTAACTCTTTTTATTGAGGTTTTCAGGGTTAAACACTCAATTTAACTGCATCAATTAATATCTAATTGACATTTTATGTAAAGATTGTCATAGTTTTCCATATTTTGGTCATATTTGGAGAAAATACCAGTTAGAATCAGTGTTTTTCTTGAAAATAATTCATATCCTGTAATGTTCTGACTATATTTTACAGTATAAAATACATGAATTTTGCTTTACATCCCTAAATATGTACAATTACTTCATAATTAATGCATAAAATACCGTATTATTTGGACTATAAGGTGCACTAATGTTATATTAATAGAGTTTGACTGTATATTTCAGTATTAAAGTAGTATTTTTCTATATTAACTGTCAGTAATCTTCCATTGCTTGTTAATTTTACACATTATCTCATCTGAGGATGTGTTTTAATGTGACTATGACTCAGTTCCAGCTGTTGAACGTGTCTCTATCTGTTCGCTGGTTGATTTCACATTGAAACTGATGCAAAACCCGTGTTGTAAAACACGTGTATCGCTACTTACTGGATGCTGACACATAAAACCTGCCCCTGCACGTTACTCATGTACGTCTCCACTTTATTACTCAAGAGATAATTCGCAGATAAATCCACTCACGGCTTGTTTTTATGAGTCGACGTGAAGAATAAAGGAGGATAAACATCATTTATTCAAGTTAAAATAACAATAACTGTATTAAAAATACCATAAAAGGCGCTTTAACCTTCTCCTGAATGAGCTCAATCAAGATATTAGTGTTTTTGAATCTGAATTTTAATGAAATAAATAAAAGTTCCCTTTAATTTTACTACTAATTAATTAAAAAATAACATTTTCATTCATTTTGTGTTTATTAAAAGTCAATAAATAGTGATTTATAGTCAAAACATTACAGGAAAACACTGGTAGTAATTGACATTATACTACAAGTGGACTGCATTGCTCTTACTATTATTATACTAGACTATTATATTATACTATATATTATACTATTAATATTATTATTATACTACAACCATCAGTTTTACTACCATAAGATGCTGCTGCACCTTATCTACACACTCATTAATGTGCATTTTAGGATTTTATTGCTATTTCTATTCGATTTTTATCCAGTGTTTTAGTGTTTTACACCATTTAAATGTCCCGTTGCTATGGCAACCATCTGTCAATCGACAGGAGACTCATCCGTCATCACCTGCTACAGACTGACAGAGACGTCAGCTCGTTATCAGCTGATCGGCCTCGTTAAAGACGTCAGCTCGTTATCAGCTGATCAGCCTCGTTAAAGCACCTGCAGCCATGATGGCTTCATACGTCTGGATTATCTTCATTTAAATGAACCACCAGCTGCACGAGTCATTTTCATGTTCAGACACGGCTCTGTGTGTGTGTGTGTGTGTGTGTGTGTGTGACCCTAACCTCCTTAAAGAGACAGGAGGGTAAATTACAGAGAACTGTGGTTAATTTTCAGCATCTTTTAGCTGTAAAGTTCTTTTCTTTCCATAAAACACACGTGTAATTAAATAATTAACGTCTTAATTATAAAATAATCTCAACTAACGACGTCTGGAACGTTTCTTCATGTTTGAAGCTGCCGCCACAACGACGTCGCTCATAGAAAGATTTGAATAATGACATTTACATGAGGTGACTTCATGTTTCCAGACAGGAAGAGAGTTTAAAAACGGCCACATGTCACTTTAATGACGACTAAATACATAAAATACGACAAAATATATTTACATTTACAGCATTAGTGACTTATAATGGGATTTTCAAAATAAAAGACAATAATCGTGACTATTCTATCAAGCAAAATGCTGCAAAAACTGGTAAAGATATCTTTTTTATATATTTTTCTTTATTTATTCTTTATTTATAAGAAGAACAATTAAAAAAATAGAAATTAGCACAACATATTTACATTTACAGCACTAGTAACTTATACTGAGATTTTCAAAATAAAAGACAATAGGCTTGACCTTTCTGTACAGTTGTACTATTAGTCTAATATTGAGTAGAATTATCTTCTTCCACTGTCAGATAATTTATCTTATTTCATGTTTTTTTCCTGATTTGAGTCAATTTTTGTTTTGTTTTTTTAGAAATTTTTGTAAAATAAAAATTTGAAAAAAAAAAGAAAAATTTTTTAAAAATGTAAAAATTACACTGGAAAAAAAATTAACAAGTAAAAATATTAGATATAGAAATATAATGAAATATATTATTTAAAAATGACCACATGTCAGTTTAATGACGACTAAATACATAAAATAGTACACAGATTTTCAAAATAAAAGACAATAGGCTTGACCTTTCCATACAGTTGTACTATTAGTCTAATTTTGAGTAGATTTATCTTCTTCCACTGTCAGATAATTTATCTGATTTCATGTTTTTTTCCTGATTTGAGTCAATTTTTGTTTTGTTTTTTAAAAAAAAATAAATTTGAAAAAAAAGAAAAATTTTTAAAACAAGAAGAAAATAAAAAAATGCCTGTGAAAATTTTAGAAATAGAAATATAATGAAATATATTATTATTTAAAAATGACCACATGTCAGTTTTATTGACAACATATTTACATTTACAACACTAGTAACTTATAATGGGATTTTCAAAATAAAAGACAATCTTTAACACTGTTAGTTCAAGTTTTCCTCTGATATGACAAGATAAAATGAAAAATATCGATGAAACGGATTCATTTGCTGTGAAAAAGCAGATTAAAATGAGCAGAAAACAAGGAAAAAGTCTAATAGAACAGGTTTAGGTGCGTTTAAGACCCCTTCACTGACCCCAGAAAGTGTGGGAGTTTTTTTATTGCTATGAATTCTGGAAATGTGAGAGCTCCTGCTGAGAAGATACGCTGTAAAACTGCGAGGCACATGTGGAAATTTAATTTATTCATTATTTATTCATCTCAAACTGAGTCCAGACTGATTTATTCTGTGGTTTTTATGTGGAGTCTGGTACCGTCTCTTTAAAAAACTGGAGAACAGAGGAAAAAACACTGGTTCCATCAGTTTTATCTGATGTAGGATTTTCCAATGATTAGTTTTAGTGTGACACACACACACACACACACACACATGTCTAGACACACACAATCTTCACGATCAGTTGAAAAATGTACCTGTATGTACACGTAATCTGGGAATTTATAAAACACACACACACACACACACACACACACACACTGGTTGTTTTTTTTTAAAGATCTAAGGTATTATACAGTTTAAATATATAATACAACATATAATAATGTCCCAAATATGGTGCTTTTCACAATAAAATGATGGTCAAGAAGCAGATTATACAGCTGGACCTGGACCTTACCAATATGGCCGCCACAGAGTGACGTTAGCATGTAGCCCTGTATAAATATATAGATGCTGTAACAGTAACATAGTGTTTTACTGCAGTTAAAACACGTTATTTAGTGTTGGAGCTGAGTTTTCCACCATCTCTGGTTTTACTTAGTTCAGCTCCACCTGAAAACGTTTGTTTTTTCTGCTTTAACTCATTTTAATTCGTTGCTGCTGAGTCTTTGACGGCGTTTAGTGAATTATTAGCGTCACACGTCTCATCAAAGGCACAACGAGGAATTAACTGCGATCTTCACCTCCAACTCTTTACTCACGGCTTTAGTTTGGTCTGTGATGATGTACGGTTACATGAGAAGATGCTGTAAATCACACACACACACACACACACATATATATATATATATAGCTGAAGTTATTTACTGTGTAACGTTACTGTAAATGATTATTACAGATATATATTACATATATATATCTTTACATGTAAAATTACATGTAAAATTATTAAAAAAAGTAAAAAAATACTGTAAAATTGTTGTAAAAGTTACAAATATAACGTATATAACAAATATAATGTATATATATATAAATGATTATTACAGATATATATTACATATATATCTTGACATGTAAAATTATTTTAAAAAATGTAAAAAAAAAACTCTAAAATTTACAAGTATATATCTAGATTATAAAGTTAATCACACAATACTATAAATACAAATAAAATCACAGTATTTCATATATTTTGTAATGTTTTGTTAAATTAATTTTATTTATTTATTATTATTTATAATATTATTATTTAATTATTATATTTTAATCAATTAATGAATTATTAATACATTATATTAATTTAAATATATTATATATATTTATTTATATAATATATATATATATAAATATAATTTAATTTTTAAAAAAAATTGTATATTACTTATTATATATATATATAATTATATATAATATCATTAATTATATTTAATAAAAATATTTTGTCAATTTTATATATACAGTAAATTTTACAGAATATTTTTCTACAGTATATACATCATATATATACATATATACTTTAATATTACAATTTAAAAACTTTTATTTTAATTTTTACAATTGTACATGTAAAATATACATTGCTGTGTTTATGTAATGGTGATTTTTGTATGTAACGTATAATTAACTCTATAAGTCTACATGCTATAATATTCCAGTCTGTTATAAATAAACACGTGTGTTTGCATAAAATATTTTCAGTATCAACAAATCTCCTCATGTCCCAGTGAGTTTAATTATCTGCGTATTCACTCTGGATGTTTTATAACCTCTAGAGTCCAACAAGTCAAACATATTCAGTCATTATGAAACAGCTAAATGTGAGATGTTGTGGTGACGACGGCTGCAGCTTCTCGTTGACTCATGTGGGTTTAAGACACATTAACTCACTGATTCACTGTTACTGGAAAAAAAAAGAAGAAGTTGATGGATGGAGGGATGAGTCACGGAGAGAACCCAGCTAACGCTAACGGCTCAGACTTGCAGAGATAGTTGCACATGCTACAATGGTGTGCATCCAATTTTTGGTAAATTCAAGACATATTTATTATTATTATTAAAAGTTAAAACCCCCATAGTTGTGCTGTCGTGGTGTAGAAGTACTGTTATATACAGTATGTTCATGAATAAACGAGTTTAGGCCCAGATTCTGTTCTGTTAGGTGATGGTGCTGGGATTTCCTGAGGGTCTGTGAACGCATCTTAGAGTCAGACATGTATTAGCATGAGGAATAAAGTAGCCGCTAAACGGCTAACGTCTTAGCATGTGGGTTTTGAGAGACGCTAAGATGCAAAACGGGACGACGGAGCTTTGAATCGTAGTGAAAGCGCCGGGAAGCAACATGAGGAGGAGCCGTGATACGGAGATTAACACCTTAAAGAAAGTGCTGTTCTAGCATAATGCTGTGATACTTCAGAATATGGGATTTTACCCTATATTTTAAAGATTGTTCTAAGGCATAAACATCTTTATTATACAGCAGCCAGACAGGAAGTAGTGTTATAAATGTTCATAAATAAATGAGTTTAGGCCCAGATTCTGTTCTGTTACGTGATGGTGCTGGGATTTCCTGAGGGTCTGTGAACACATCTTAGAGTCAGACATGTATTAGCATGAAGAATAAAGTAGCAGCTAAATGGCTAACGTCTTAGCATTTGTTTTGAGGCATAAACATCTTTATTATACAGTAACCAGACAGGAAGTAGTGTTATAAATGTTCATGAATAAATGAGTTTAGGCCCAGATTCTGTTCTGTTACGTGATGGTGCTGGGATTTCCTGAGGGTCTGTGAACACATCTTAGAGGCTGACCTGTATTAGCATGAAGAATACACTAGCAGCTAAACGGCTAACGTCTTAGCATGTGGGTTTTGAGAGACGTTAAGATGCAAAACTAGTGAAAGCGCCGGGAAGCAACATGAAGAAAGTGCTGCAGGATAATGTGATATTTAGGAGTTTTTCCAACATAAATTAGGTCAAAAATATAAAAGTTAGCTTGAAAGTAGTACAGTTTTGAGGTACTTGAGTATTTCCATGTGATTCCAGATGCATGTTTTCATTATAATGATGAAATTAGAGGTTATAGCAGACGTAATTCCCCTCTTCCACACAGTTTAAACTCAGGATTTATAGAATCTTACGTGGATATATGTTGAAAACTCCTATGAGCTGCTGTTTAAAAAAAATGGATTCAATCTGCAGAACATGTTCAAGGATGGAAACAGTGAAGATTTATCATCTTTGCATTAAAACCGCGTTCAGGACGCTGCTTTTTAAGAACCTCCGATGACTGATGAAGCAGATACCGGCGACCTTTGACCCCTGCGGCGGTTTGTTGCCGTCTGTGTCTCGTAACGCCCCCAGCAGACGCACATAAAACCCCGAGGGGGTGCTGCATGTGTGTGTGTGTGTGTGTGTGTGTGTGTGTGTGTGTGTGTGTGTGTGTGAGAACAGAAAGGTGGGAGAACAATCTTCCAGTAAATCACCTCACACACACACACTCCTTAACACACACTCCCACACACACTCTGTTGACAGTAAGCAGGCGAGTGGAATGTCAAAGTACTTGCGTGTGTGTGTGTGCGCCTAATGTGTGGACACACACACACACACACACACACACACACACATGCTATCTGGTGTGGAATGTTTGCTCTGTTGGGGTCCAGTTACACGGGGGAGGGTGGTCTCCTCAACTCTACTCTGTCTGTTTTAACCTGAAATCAATAGGATATAATAATAGTGTAAAAGTGTAATACGGGGACCTACGCCTACTTTACGGGGACGTTTAACCTCCACTTAACCATCCATGTGAGGACGCTGTAATAGAGGAGACTAAAAGACGACTTTTCCCTGGAAGGTTCCAGTCTTTATCTTAACAAAACACCATTAGAGTGAGGGGATGGAAAGAGAATAGAAAAAGAAGGGAGGAGATAAAAGTGTGTGTTTTTATTCCATGATGAAAAAATACACAAAACCTATCGGTGTAATAATAGTGGTTGTGTAGTAATCTATACACTACTCATTAGAAAAACACTATTAAATCACTACTACTAAATATCTACAAAACAACTATATAAATAATGATGAATACTACATAAATACTCTTGTTCTTTACTCAAAAAACTCTGAATTATGCTAATTTTTAGCCAAAATCTGGACAAACGTTAGCAACAAACCCTTCTTGCACCTTATATTTAGTGTATATATTATTTTAAATTGTTTAAGTTTGGCCTTTTCAACTAATTTCATCGTCCAGGAAACTGTAAAATTGCAAAAAATGAAGTAACCTCAGCTTTTTTTGTTTGCTATTGTAATATATAGTGATTTATGAGTAGTTTCACTATTAATAATTACTACATAATGACTGATTTATTATTATAGCTATGTTTTTATTATTATATACTCCTGGTTAAAGGGATAGTTCACTTTCAAAATGACTTTTGAGTGAAAAAAGTGACCTACACTGTTTCAACATTTAAACAAAAAGCTTTTCAGTCATTAGCAGTTAGCTGCTAAATGGGCTGCTTCAGTTAGCCGCTAACATTAGCTTGTTTATTTTAACATTAAGTGATATGGGAATTTTATTATGAGTTGCGTCATAAAAGTGACGTACACTTTTTCAACATTTAAACACAAAGCTTTTCAGTCATTAGCAGTTAGCCGCTAACTAATGCTAGCAGGGCTGCTGCAATTAGCCGCTAACATTAGCTTGTTTATTTTAATGTTAAATGATACAGGAATTTTATTTTGAGTTGTTTTGTAGTGGAGAAAGCAACCCACACATTTTCAACATTTAAACAAAAAGCTTTTCATTCATTAGCAGTTAGCCGCTAACTGATGCTAGCAGGGCTGCTGCAATTAGCCGCTAACATTAGCTTGTTTATCTGTTATTTTTGGGGTGAACTACCAGTAATCAACAATCTACAGACATAGAACAACAAAAACAAACAATAAACAAACAAAAAACATTAAAAATTAGCAAATCACTGTGGCTACAAATGCTAATAGTTATTATTATTATTAAGTTATTGAGAGGGTTCCCATACGTCCTGGAAAACCTGGAAATTATAAACATATGAAAAATATGTCAGTGGAAACGTAAAGTTCCGTATAATGTTAATTTGAACGGCTGCCATGTTTTATTTCCACTGTTGTTAGCATAAATCAATGTGATTTAATGGGCTAAATTAGCATTAATGCTAACAATCAGTCAATTTGACTTAATTCAATAGTCTTTATTGTCATTTATCTTGGATAACAATATATTTGTTGGACCTGTGGGTTCATATTGTGTGTGGTATAAATCATAATTTCATAATCAAGATCTTGTAATGCATCACAAGATTCGTTGTAAAGTAACCATGGCAACAGCACTGATGCTGTATTGTTGATGGTTCAAATTAGATTAGATTTGATTCACTTAATTGATTCTGAATGAAACTGCAGTTCCAGGCAGCTCAAAGTAATGAAAACAACAACAACCACAACCACTAATGGTAAAAACACGGAAGATACATGAAGAATTCCTGAGGAGCTTTGTTTTTTAGCTAAAAAAGCTAACTTTGGGCTAAAAATAAAAACTTGGAAATGTAAATTATTGGCATTTAAGGGGGTAAAGTTAGTTAGCATCACAAACCAAGACAGTTGTATGCTGCTAAATAATTTGGTGAATTGTTTAATACTTCAATCCTTAAGTTGTGGGTAAATATGAGGGATAATAGTTCTGCTAACTGTAGCTGCTAACATTAGCTTGTTTATTTTAAAGTTAAATGATACAGGAATTTTATTTTGAGTTGTTTTGTAGTGGAAAAGGCGATATACCCATTGTCAACATTTAAACAAAAAAGCTTTTCAGTCATTAGCAGTTAGCTGCTAACTGATGTTAGCATGGCTGCTGCAGTTAGCCGCTAACATTAGCTTGTTTAAGTGATATGGGAATTTTATTATGAGTTGTGTCATAATGGAGAAAGTGACCTACACTTTTTCAACATTTAAACACAAAGCTTTTCAGTCATTAGCAGTTAGCGGCTAACTTATGCTAGCAGGACTGCTGCAGTTAGCAGCTAGCAAGGCTGCAGCACTTAGCCGCTAACATTAGCTTTTCTGGGCAAATCCCATTCAAACAGGAGGGAATATTGTCTTCTGACTGGTTGGTATTGGTTTAAAGGGACAGTTAAACTTTATTTTTTAGCCATTTTTAGAGATTTAGCACAAATAACAGTCAAAAGTTTCAGAGTTGAACCAAAACGTGAAGTTTGTGGCCTTGAAATCTTGAGTTGACCCATGTTTTCTTCTATTTTAGCACAGGCCTGTTATTAGAATATTATTATAATAATGGAGAATGGAGGGTTGAAGCTGGTTTTAACCACTTATAATTATTAAATTATTATAAATTATTATTATAAATTATAAGTTGTTAATACTTAAATCCTTAAATTGTGGTTCAATACAAGGGATTAAAAATAAAATCAGATTTTATTGCAGCAAAAATAATTAATTGAATACTTAAATATTAAGAAAATACTTTGGATCAAGGCAAATTATTATAATATATTATTATAAAAATTCTAAAAAATATATATAAATAAATATTTATTATTATTATATATCCAGTTTAATAATATTATTATATTATTAATAATAGAGGCTGAAGCTGATTTTAACCATTTATAATTATAAAAAAGTGTCAATGAAACTTTAATTTAACTTGAATTAATTCATTCATTAATTAAATACTTAAATATTAAGAAAATAATTTGGATCAAGGCAAATAATTATAATATATTATTATAACAATTCTAAAAAATATAATTAAATATTTATTATTATTATTATAAATCATGATCCAGTTATTAATACTTAAATCCTTAAATTGTGCAAATTATATTTTATAAATTTTTTAAAAAGTGTCAATGAAACATTACTCTAATTAATTAATTAATTAATTATTACTTAAATATTAAGAAAATAATTTGGATTAAGGCAAATAATTATAATATATTATTATAACAATTCTAAAAAAATATATAAATAAATATTTATTATTATTATTATTATAAATAATGATCCAGTTATTCAGTTATTAATACTTAAATCCTTAAATTGTGCAAATTATATTTTATAAATTTTTAAAAAAGTGTCAATGAAACATTACTTTAATTAATTAATTAATTAATACTTAAATATTAAGAAAATAATTTGGATTAAGGCAAATAATTATAATATATTATTATAAAAATTCTAAAAAATATATAGAAATACATATTTATTATTATTATTATATATCCAGTTTAATAATATTATTATATTATTAATAATAGAGGCTGGAGCTGATTTTAATCACTTTATCATTAATTTCTGGATAGAAATTATAATAATAATAAATAATTTGGATTAATTCAATTAATTGATTAGATTGGTTCAATAACTAAAATATGAAGCAAATAATTATAATATATTATTATAAATATTAATTATAAATATTTAGAAGCTGTAAAGTCAATGTTTTTTTAGCTTGATAATATAATTATATTATTAATAATAGAGGCTGAAGCTGATTTTAATCACTTTATCATTAATTCCTCAGTAGATTCATGTTAATTGATGGAAATAACTGCAGTAACCTCTCATTTCATCCACTTTTTGCAGTAAAAGTGCTTTTTCTTGCTTTATCAATGACTTCAGGACGTTTTTATGATGCATTTCTATGTCTTTAATGTGGATAAAAGGCTCCTCCTCCTCCTCTTCCTCCTCCTCTTCCTCCTCCTCTTCCTCCTCCTCTTCCTCCTCCTCTTCCTCCTCCTCTTCCTCCTCCTCTTCCTCCTCCTCTTCCTCCTCCTCTTCCTCCTCCTCTTCCTCCTCTTCCTCCTCCTCCTCCTCCTCCTCCTCCTTTAAACCTCCCTTTCTCCTCCCTCCTCCAGGCCAGAAGAGAGGAGTGATCAACCTGAGAGTTTAAACAAACCAGGGAACCGGCAGAACACACACTTTCACACACACACACACACACACACACACACTTTCACACACACACACACACTTTCACACACACTCATACAGCTGTTCATTGCTGAGGAAGCTCTAAAGCGAAAGGGGTTGTTGAGGTACGTCTGTTTGATTCTGTTCTGCAGTAGATTCAGGTTTTTTGTGAATGAGTTTCTGTAGATTCTGATTAAATCACCTTTTATCTTGGGTTTTCTGCAGAGTTTGACGTCACTTTTCCTGCTATAAATGATCATAAATGTGGGTTAAACCTGGAATCTAAAGAAATCTGGTTGAATATTATTGTTTTTTTTGTTAGATTTAGTCAATAAAGTTAAAGTTAAACATGCAAAATGGTAAAAATAAGGCTTTTTATCAAGGAGTTGGTTATAAATTAGGACTCAGCAGCTCAGATAATGAACTTATCAGAGCAGAAACTATAGATAATTACATAAAAATGTAAGAAATAGAAGTAAAAAGTGATAAATTATTACTTAAATAACCAAAATGTCTATTTAAACACTTCAGCCCCATTTAATTTATCAGTTTTGCTGCTATAAATGATAATAAATGGTGAATTTCTCTATTTAAACCTGGTTTATAATAAATCTACAACATGTGAGGCGACTTTAAAAGAGTCAGAATCTATTTAAACTTTATTATTATTTGAATTTCTATAGATTTAATCAATAAATTAGGTCAAATATCAGGTCAGATAATACATTTAGTGGCAGAAAAATGACTTTTCTGCTAATATTTATATATATAAAGAGAATAAAGTATAGATAATTGCATGAAAATGTAAGAAATAGAAGTAAAAAGTGATAAAATATTACTAGTAAAGTATAAATAACCAGATTTTGCTGCTATAAATGATAATAAATGGTGAATTTCTCTACTGAGAATCATACAAACAGCAGATTTTGTGTCATAAAATGACTTTTCTACCAATATATTTAACATATAAAGAGTAGAAAGTGCAGATAATTGCATCAAAATGTAAAGAGAACAAGTAGAAAATGACAAATTATGACTTGAGTAAAGTATAAATAACCATCATTTCTATTTAAACACTTAAGCTGCAGGTTTATTTCTCAGTTTTCCTATAAAATGGTTCATCAAATGTTAGTTGTTGAGTTTTGTTCGACTGAGTCACTAAAGTTAAAATGTTAAACTTGGAAAACGGCAAAAATATGTAAATTTAATGGTATTTTAAGTGAATTATAGCAGGTCAGATAACACTTTATGGCAGAAAATGACCAATATTTAAACATGTAAAGAGTAGAAAGTACAGATAACTGCATAAAACTGGAAAAATGACGACCTGAGTAATATATATATAGTATAAATAACCTAAATGTCTGTTTAAACACTTCAGACCCATTTAATTTATCAGTTTTGCTGCTATAAATGATGATAAATGGTGAATATCTCTACAAACACAAAGGTTATTGGACTTAAACCTGGTTTATAAGTAAATCTATTAATAAATCTGCTGTTATATAGTAAATATAGTTAAAAACATCTAATGTTAGATGAAAAAAATAGATAAAAATACTTGATTTAAGCCTTAAAATGAGACTAAATTGACCCAAATTAGGAAAAAAACTTGAAAAAAGCTAAATTATCTGCAATAAGCAAAGGTCAATGATTAAGAAAATCAATTATTAGTCCATAAAATCCTATAAATGCCACTGAGGATCATTCCAGAACATGTAGAATATAATATGTTGCTGCTGCTGTATCAGGGTTTATAGGTCAAAGGTCAAGTCGTTTTCCTTTTGTGTTTGGTGATTCCAGACAGACACAGTGGGACGTCTGCATTACTGAAGGAGTTGGAGAGTTGAGGATAAACCAGACCGGACCTTTGACCCCGTTGTAAACTTTCACCTCCCAGCCCCTCGTCCATCAGTCCCCTTCAAACCCTCGGAGCTGGACCTGGTTCCCCTGCGGTCGGAGCGTCTCAGACCGACCGGACGAAGGTCGTCCGATGGAAGCCCCGACCCTGGCGGAGATGGGCGACCTGTGCCACCCCGGGTCCTCGTCCCCGGAGGAGGGGGAGACGGTTTGCGCGGCCCTGGCCCGCTATGAGAACACCCTGCGGGACGCCATCAGGGAGATCCACGTGGACGTGGGCGCCTTCAAGCAGGGCATGGAGCGCCGGCTGGAGGAGGAGGCCAGCCTTAGCGGACCCCTGGGCCGGGCCGTGGCCCAGCTCCAGCAGGAGAACCGCCAGCTCCGGGGCCAGCTGGAGGTCCTGGCCCGGCAGGTGGAGATCCTGACCGGGATGGCGTGCGACCACCGCGGCGGCGGCGCCTCCTTGAACAACGGCCTGGACCATAAGGTCCACCTCGGGGACCACCGGGAGGCGAAGGAGGTGGTCTACGGGAAGGGTCAGGCTCAGAGCCAGGCCCACCTACGCCTCCAGCCCTGCGGCATGGGGGGTCAAACCCAGACCTACGTTGGTCGGTCCGGATCCACGTCCCCACCCGCCACTTTCTCCCCGTCCTCCCCCGGTCCCAGCAGTCCCCCCGCCGGTTCCAGGGTGTCCTCCATGGTGACCAGTCCCATGTCCGGCAGCAGTCCGTCCACCGCAAGGTTCTCCAGCCGAGCCACGTTCGCCGTGTCCAGCAAAAACAACGTGAGTACGCCATGTTTGATAGAAGATGTAGAAGCTTTTGTTTTATAAAGGGAGGGAATGTACGTATTCTAGAGGTCACTGAAATTACTCTGTAGCGCCCTCCTGGAAACTTTCAACTTTGTCCGATCATCATAAAATTTGGTACATGGCTTCTTCAACAAATACAACACGAGTACGTACAACAAAAGGGTTCATACACCTTTTTTTACCAATGGTAATTACAAGAACCTTTCATGGTTTTGGCTTTTACGGTTACTATTGAAAACTTTGTACCCATACCCCAAAACTCACCAAATTTGGTATCAAGACTAGTGAAAACGTACGAATTCTAAGTGTCTCCTGCATGGACTAAAATGGCTCTGTAGCGCCCCCTGGAAATGTTCAAAAACCCCTTCACATAGGGGTTATTTTGTCAGATCTTCACGAAAACCTTTTTTAAAAAGCCTCCTAACGTCATGGTGAAACCCCAACAGGAAGTTGGCCATCTTCAATTGAAAGTTTCAAGGGGTTGCAAGGGTCTTTTGCATGGAAGGTCTAAAATAATTGGATTAGATAAGGTAGGACTTTAGTGAACCCTTTGGAAGGTTCCCTCAGGGAGATTGTCTCTGTAGCGCCCCCTGGAAATGTTCAAAAACCCCTCCGCCCATGTCCAATCTTTACGAAATTCAATACATGCCTTTATCAGCAAGAAGAACGCGAGTACAGCAGGTTTGATAGAAGATGTAGAAGCTTTCCTTTTATGGTGAAACATCTTGGTGAAATCCCAACAGGATCCATCTTGAATTGAAAGTTTGCAATTTTTGGAGTGAAACTCTACTGTTTATTGTTATTCTTAGACTTATCTTAGATGAATTGCCTTTTTGGGGGCCTGCCTATACCCCAAAACCCAACAAATTTGGCGTATCCATCACGACTGGCCAGAAATGATGTATTCTTATGGTCTCACACTAATCAATGGTCAACTAATACCAATGGTAATTACAAGAACCTTTCATGGTTTTGGCTTTTACGGTGACTATTGAAAACTTCGCACCCAAAACTCACCAAATTTGGTATCAAGACTGGCGAAAACGTACGAATTCTAAGGGCCTCCTGCCTTGCCGCACTAAAATGGCTCTGTAGCGCCCCCTGAAATTTTCAAGAACTCCTCCATATAGGGGTTAGTTTGGTAGATCTTCACGAAAACCTTTTTTAAAAAGCCTCCTAACGTCATGGTGAAACCCCAACAGGAAGTTGGCCATCTTGAATCTTGAAAGTTTGCTTTTTGGGGGCCCACCCATACCCCAAAACTCAACAAATTTGGCATATGCATCAGGACTGTCCAGAAATGACGTATTCTAATGGTCTCGCACTAATCAATGGTCAACTAATACCAATGGTAATTACAAGAACCTTTCATGGTTTTGGCTTTTACGGTGACTGTTGAAAACTTCGCACCCAAAACTCACCAAATTTGGCCAAAGTTTGCTTTTTGGGGGTATGCCTATACCCCAAAACAAATTTGGCGTATGCTTCAGGACTGGCCAGAAATGACGTATTCTAATGGTCTCGCACTAAAATGGCTCTGTAGCGCCCCCTGGAAATATTTAAAAAATGCTCTGCATGGGGGTTAGTTTGTCCGATCTACAGGGAATTTGGTGCACGCCTTTGATCGGAAAGAACAACGAAGAAGTAGAAGCTTTTTATGACTTTTTCACTAATTTTATCCCAAATCCCACGACTTTTTCCGGGTTTCCATGACGACAGGAAGCCTGTTTCTAACAGTAAAGTTGTATGTGGTCTACTAACCCTACCTATTTATCTATCTAGCACTAGTCTTTGCTTTATCAGCCATAAATTAGCTTGTTAACTTGGAAACAGCAAACAAAACTAAACGTTTATGGACATCAGTCATTGGATGTTCATATCTGCGATTGTTCCTCAAGTCAGATGTTCATATCTTGAAGGAACTGCTTTATTCTCAAGAGAAAGTATAGTTCATCTAGGTCCATGTGCCTTTATTCTGAAAATATAACAAACAGGAAAACCAAAAGTAAACATGAGTCTAATTGCTCTATATTTGACTATTTTCCACTGTATTCTATTTGCCAAACAACACAATGAGGATTTCTACATTTTCCCGTCTCCTGCCGAGCACAATCGAACCCTGTCGTCCCAGAGTCTTTGGATTAATAGGTTTTACAATAGCAGAAGAGGCAGTAGAGTAATTGTGATAGAGTTTTCCAGGTTGGAGGGAAAAACACAAGGCAGAGAGTCGAGCGCTGCCTGCAGATGTGGCCGTGCAGATGTGTCACCGCTGTTGCACAATAGGCCTCCACCAGGATGCTGAAGGGTTTATGAAGCACAGTAACATGAGTGGAGAAGGCTCCTGGGAGGTGAGGTCAGTGTGGTCCGGTGGTCAAATATGTGAAATCATCATCGTGAAATGTTTTGGTTTGTTGTCCTCGAAGAAAAAAAGAAACGTAGCTTTACCTGGAGGATTTAGGGATTTGGGAGGAGGAAAGTCCTGAAAGCGACGGAATAAGGAAGGTTTTTATCCAGTCGGGGTGAGGTTTGTGTTTACGTCTGGTTATGATGCGTCATGGCATGTGTCTCCGGTTCTAGTGAATTATGGTTTTCTGTCGCGGACTCTCAGCGTTGTCCTCTACACAATCCACCGATCCACCAATTGTTGAATGTGTTTCTTCCGTTGGCGTCTCTCCAACGATGGACGACTCTGACTATGATCCATCGCCGCATCGCTCAACCAGTCGATGATGAGCCTGCAGTTTTCTTGGCTTTCAACCCGAAATTCTGTCCTAAATATTTAGATAAATCACAGCGTAAACACCAGCTGCAGCCGAAGATGCTCTTCTGAATTTTGTGTTCACATTCCCAGGTGTGTATACACCACCGTTCAAAGGTTTGGGTTCGTGTTTTCCCATGAAAAGTCACACTTTTATTTACCACCATGAGTTGTAACATGAATAGAAAATGTTATTAGGGATACACTTATGTAGACATTGCACCAAAATGTGCAGCTAGAATAGTCATTTACCACATTAGCAATGTTTAGAGTGTATTTCTGATTAGTTTAAAGTTAGGAAATTAATTAGGAATTAGGAAATTTCTAAGTGACCCTAAAGTTTTAAATGGTAGTGTATATATTAGTGCTGTCAGTCGATTGTAATTCATTAATCGAATTAATCACGTTTTAATGTCATATCTGCTAAAGGTCTCCTGATAAAGAATTTTAATTCTAGGATATTAATAAATTGTAGTGCACGACTAATCAATTGAATACAGTAAGAAGAGAAGATCTGAAATCTGAAATTTCTGGGTTGGAGCTCAACCCTCTGAGGTGTTAAATGTAAATTTCGACCGGTCCCGACTTAGTTTGGCCCCAAGTCAACGTTTTTTTTCCAGTTTTGGAACAATGCATTTCATCTCTGCTATAAACCGGCCACCAGATACACTCAGCCTTTCAATGCTATGTGTCGGAATTCGCATCGAAAACACGGCGACGAGAAGTTGCAATAAAACACTGCACGCACATGTACACATTATGCAAATGGGTGTTATTCCTGTATCTGTAATTACCAAAGCATGCAATGGATACAACAGAGGAATGTTATCTGCTGTGAAATCATGTGGTCAGAGAGGAACTGCACAAGGGCACCTTTGTGTTGTGCTGCGGGAGATCCCCGAGCTGTCGGCCAATCACACGCCTGCAGCAGATCAAACATCACATTTTCAGAGAGAGGTTCGCTTTATGTAAGGATGTATGTATTTATGCTGCTCATGATAGTAATTAGCCGGGGTTTTCTTCTTGGTAGACCCATGCTGATCGCGTGGACTTATGCTCTGTTTCATTAGGCGGATCAGTCTGGACTAGACCACCTCCTTCAGCCAATCAGAGCTGAGTATTCATCCCCCTCCCCTGGATCTTAGCAAATCCAGTCTGTGAAAACCACGTTTCCTCCCAGAATCTCCAACAGTGCATCGTCCATTTCTGCAGTAATTGCACTTCTGGCTGTGCTTATAGCGCTATATTATACACTTGATTCAATATTGATTCAATATTGACAGTTTTATTGTCCATATTTTAGCAATTTTCAATCATATATGGCAGCTAGCATTGATGCTAATGGACATTTATTTCCCATTTGAATCTTTAGACCAATCAAAGGTAGATCCAGTTGTTCTTCTTCCTTTCACCGCCCTTCAACAGAAGATTAGGGTGTGTTTCTGACAGGAGGGGGCGTGGCCTCATAATGGCGGCTCTCCATCATGATATTTAGTCATCCATCAACAACTCTAGCTTGTATTATAGGTCACCAGCTCAGTCCCTTATTGGCTCGATTACATTGTAATTTCTGGAAATCGCTTATAGAAGCTGGAAGTCCAGACTGATCTGTTGGATAAAATAGGGGCGTGGCCTCATGATGGCGGCTCTCCATTGTGATGTTGGGTCGTCCATTGGAACAACACTAGCTTGTATTATACGCCACCAAACATTCACCATCTGCATTGTTGGGCTACAGCTCTTCGATTACATTGTAATTTCTGGAAATCGATGCAGGAAGCTGGGAGTCCAGGTCAGATAAAACAGATCAGATCAGTGCATGTTTCTAACAGGAGGGGGCGTGGCCTCATGATGGCGGCTCTCCATCATGATGTTTAGTCATCCATCAACAACCCTAGCTTGTATTTTACTTAACCAGATTTGTTCACGTCCCCGAATTTACCAGTTAGATTGTAAATCTATGACTCAGTTCCTGATTGGTTCGATTACATTGTAATTGCTGGAAATCACTTTTAGAAGCTGGAAGTCCAGACTGATCTGTAGGATAAAATAGGGGCGTGGCCTCATGATGGCGGCTCTCCATCGTGATGTTGGGTCGTCCATCGGAACAGCCCTAGCTTGTATTATACGTCACCAGACATTTACCATCTACATTGTCGATCTACAGCTCTGTTCCTGATTGGTTCGATTACATCGCAATTGCTGGAAATCGCTTTTAGAAGCTGGAAGTCCAGACTGATCTGTGGGATAAAACAAAACAGGACGTGACTTCAGACAAACGGGACGGTTTTATCGGGCTCGGATCTCGACACAGAATCCTGATCCTCACTCCTGAGAGATGTTAGAAGATACCCAACGTAAAGTTGAGTCGGCCGGTTCAGACAGGTCTGATAGACGTGATACTGACACAGTTACTCATGCAAACACACAAACACATTCTTTGCAGCTAGAATCCAAGCCGTCGATCTCTTTGCCAGGGAGATGTACAGAGATTTACAGCTGAAATGGACACAAACCTGCAAACGCCAGATCACCTGAATTTAAATCCACAGCAGCACCGCTATAGCCTCCTGTATATGTACGTTTTAGGAGGTTTATTGCTCTCAGATGATGACGAATGTGTTTGCAATATTTGGGAAGTTTTGTCATAATTTGCCGCCTTTGTTCTACTTTTCTGAGTCGTGTGATTCACGGCATCGGAATTCGCATAAAAATACTTGAATGGTTCCCCAGCTGTGTGTGTGTGTGCGTGTGTGTGTGTGTGTGTGTGTGTGTGTTTTCCATCTGGACTTTTTTTTTTCTTTTTTAGGTTTGTAAAGAAGCAGCTGTGCAGCTCTTTTCTACCCTCTAATGGTCCCGAGCTTCGTGAATTAGTCGAGATTAGGATTAGGACAAAGACCTAAGCCTGAACAACAATGTCTCCTCTTCCTCCTCGGTTTCCCATCACACACACACACACACACACACACATCTGCAGAAAAACACCGCTGTAGCCAATTACAGTGTAAAAGCTGCAGTCTCAATGAGCCATTGTGTGGGTTCTTGTGCTTCGTTGGGACTACATTGAGTGTAGAGGATTAGAGTCCACCCTCCTCTCTGATGCATTCCTTCACTTCTTCCTTCACCTGCTGCCTCATCACACCTTTTTACACTCGATGCTGCAGAATTATACGACACGTTTTGACACGTATGCGACTTTCTTAAAGGTCGATCGGCTTTTTATCGATATTAAATCTCATATATTTAACGGGAGAAGTGTTAATCCCAGAATTAGTGGTTGAAAAACCAAACCAAGGTCCATTTATCACCTTTTTTCTTTATCAGCAGTGGAGGGAGTTCAGTTGTCATGACGACGGGTCATTGTTTTATCAAATGATGGAACTTTGGTTATATAAGTTAAGATTTTAATTATTTCTACTTGATATTTATACTTCTAGTGACAAATCTTACAGTTTGGACCTGATTGGTCCTCATCTGCCTCCTTAGCCAATCAGAAAGCAAGATCATTTCCAAAGATGAGAATAATGTGGAATCGTTTTACTGCAAGTTCTGACACAAATATCTGCTTTAAGGCCAAGAGGAACCAATTTATCCAAAGAGACAAGGCCAATAAATGGTTTTCTTTTCCAAATAGCTGCCAACAACACACTAAACCAAAGTTCTGTGTAACTATAGTAACAAAGTTGGTGTTTTACTTGGTTAAAATCAAAGAATCCAAGTAAACAGGTATCAAGAAATTGAATTGATTGACTATCAACTATAATTCACAGCTGTACTGGGACACAATGACAAGTTGTATTACTAAGACAAACTGTATTTTATATGTAGGTTTAAGTTTCTGGGCTTTAGTGTTGTCGTTGGCGGCCATTTTGAAATAATCTTTGTTTCTATGGTTCTGAGTTTGTGTCAGAACTTGTAGTAAAAACCAATTTTTTGTCCCTTTATCTCCTCTACTAGTACAATGAAGCCTAGACCTTTAACCCCTTGACCTCCAGCCCTTTTTTAGGTTTAGGACATCCCCATAGTCAGTAGGTTATGTCTCTGGAATAAACACAGAGATGTTGGTCGACACTAAACGACCATTTATTGATCTCAAATAAAAATTTTCATCCCAAAACAGCAACAAAAAAAAACATTTTTTGTTAGTCGCTTCAAACAATCGACTTTTTCCTGTAGTGTTTTTTGGCTGCTAGTTTACTGAGTTTTTGTCATAAGGCTACACTGATGGTACCGTTGGACTCGTCACAGTCTCAGCTTTCATATGAGATGTGATTTGCACATGTGAACATGAAGTATCAGAGCGCTAGCCATCAAAATGTGGCGAGTGGGTTGGCTTTATGATCGTATACAGATTTTCATATTTGTTAATTCATTTGCTTGGTGTTGGAGTTGTGTTTGGTGTGTGTAAATATGACTTATATGTCCTTGTAGTGGAGTTTCTCCTGTTTAATTTGATGTATAGCTTCACTATATTTGTACATGATTAGTGGAGCAATCTCAGGGTCACCCCTGGAGTTTAACGGGTTAAACGTTCTATCGTTTTAGATTGAAAACCGTGATTTCAGACAATGCAAAGCAGCTGCAGAGGAGCTGGAACCCTGCTGAGCTCTTACTTTAATACCTTTTAAAACACGTGCATGTTAATTTTTTACCCACAAATACCTTCCCTAGCCACAGCGGTATTACTCAGAGCTCCAAACGCTCGTTCCCCTGCAGCTGTGCATGTGTTCATGGTGTCGATGGAGCGGAGCTTCATTAGCAGATGAACCGAGCAGATTGTCAGTGTCAGGGCAGAGGTTTATCTCCTGTTGTCTGTCAACGCACGGCTTGGGTGTGTTTGATTTATGGCTCAGCACAGCACTTGCATCATATGTAATGAATGCAGATTGCTGCAGCTGCGGTTGTGTTTCGTCTATTGGCTAAATTCTGTAGAGACGTTGCATTGATTTGTACCAAAAGATGCAGCGATTTAACCTTCTTCTTGTGTTCGTTTTGCCGTTTCCATCCATTATGTCTTAACCCGCTAAACTCTTGAGATTGCTCCACTAATCATGTACAAATATAGTGAAGCTATACATCAAATTAAACAGGAGAAACTCCACTACAAGCACATATAAGTCATATTTACACACACCAAACACAACTCCAACACCAAGCTAATTAATTAACAAATATGAAAATCGGTATACGATCATAAAGCCAACCCACTCACCACATTTTGATGGTTAGCGCTCTGATACTTCATGTTACACAAACAAATGACATGTCATATGAAAGCTGAGACTGTGACGAGTCCAACGGTACCATCAGTGTAGCTTTATGACAAAAACTCAGTAAACTAGCAGCCAAAAAACACTGACAACCTGACAAAAAGACAACCTTCGGAGACAGTGATGCTCACAAACAGGTGGTCATGTGACCTCATAAATTGTGTCTCCTTCAAAATAAAAGCCCCCTTTTTACACCTAACTGTAAAAACATATATTTTATATCACAGTTTTTGGAAAAATTACGATAAAGTAATTGTTTCCATGTGGAAACATGATGCAATAAAGCGTTAAAATATGACAAATCACTAAAATTCTATAATCCAAGTAGGTTCCTGCCCTATGACATCATAATATGCTAATTAGATCGGTCAATTTAATCCCTACATACACTTTGGGTCATCCCTAATATTTCTCTAATTTGGGGAAAGTCTCTATCTCTTATCATATTTAAGTTATAGCCTTTTATAATTAAGATGTCCAAATCAAACCTCTGGCGCCTAAAGGGTTAAAACCATTATCTATCAGCCAATTAGTTTCTCATCTGTTAATTAGCTTGTTAGCTTTCCTTAACCATTAAAAATGATTGGTTTTAATATCTTTGATGGCCTGTTTTTTTCATATTCAGAGGTGAAGCTGCTGTCGACAGTGAAGCAGAAGCTCAGTAGAAGTTGTTTCTGCCGGCGGAGCGAATGAAAGGCAAAGCCGCTGCCAATTGATTCTCACAGGAGGCAGCGGGATTTATGTGAAATGTGCTTTTAATTTAACATCTGTACTCATAAGACCGACTGCTGTTAGACAGAAGCTTCCCGTTGTCGCCGCCCTTGTCTCGGTTCAAAGAATCAGCTGGATCGGAGCGGTTTGATCTGGTCTTGATACCTCCGCTAAAAAGGTTGTGTTTGTCTGTTTGTTAGCAAAATATCTCAAAAGGTTTTGGTCGGACTGTAAATGGACTGGTTAGCCGTTAGCTGAAAATCCAAGATGGTGATGGTCAAAACACGAACCTCAGACGTTGCTAGCTGCTAGCCAGACAACCTGGTTAGCAGCTAGCATCTAACTGCTAGCAAATAGCTGCAGTTAGCAACTGCTAACCTGGTTAGCAGTTAGCAAATTAGCAGTTAGCTACACATGGTAACTTCTGACTCTAAAACTCCAGCATGGTGATGATCAAAACGCCAAATTCAATGTCTCAAAAGGAGTGAGAATATTAGGAATGGTACCATGAACAGATGATTAAATTTTTCTCTATAATAACTCTAGACTGTGAATGCACTGCGCTAGCAAGGTTAGCGGTTAGCTTTAGGGCTAGCTTCAACCTCTTATTCTAAACATAGCAACTTCTGGCTCCAAAAATCCAAGATGGCAATTTTCAAAACGCCAAAAGGTTTCAAAACAAGGTGGACGTAGTAACCTTCTGTTTCTTGGTCCAAGCTAAATTATTAGCTATTTCTTAGCTGTGAAGCCCATTGGGGTGAATCTACTATCAAACTACAGATGTGAAAGTGATAAAAATACAGCATAAATATCCATATATGACAATAAATTATGGGCCTATATCAAAGTATTTCTGTATTTCCTGTTAGCAAAATAGCTAAGATAAGATAAACCTTTATTTGTCCCACATTGGGGAAATTGCATTTACAGTAGTAGAAACATGTGACATGCAAGAAAAAAGAAAAATTGCACACAACCTATATAAAAACTACAATATAATATAAGATAGTGAGTAGAATTGCACATGATTAATTATTGCACAGAAGCCGGAACATTGGTTTTAGCAGCGTTAGCAGAGATGGAGATGCACCTCAAAAGGTTGTGGTCAGATTTTAGCCAAATTTTCAGCGAATTTTGGGAAGGGTACCATGAACAAGTGATTAAATTTTGGTAATGATCCAGAAGAAATCCTGGTTTCTGGATCACTTTGAATTCGCGGTAAATGGACCTTCACCTACCTGGTGATATCTGGCTTGTTTTCTTTGCCAGAGACACTAGGAGAGGATGCTAGATGGAGCTTTTCTTCTTCTACATCTACCATCTAACAATGAGAATGGTAAAAACCCATGTGTTGTTCTCCCGCTAACGTCACACAACTCAAACCCTGATCCGAGCTGTTTCTTATCTACGAACCCAATGTGTTCGCCCTGCGGCTTCAGTTTAGCCCGTCAGGGAACAGCATGATGGATAGGCCGTGCGTTCGGGGGATATTTAAACGTCACTGATCCCAATCCAAAGTGAATTAGGCCGTGATTACCGGCCGATGCCGCACGTGCACTCAAGACTTATTTGGGAAAGGTGGGAAAAAAGCAGTTGGCCCAACAGGGAATAATTTACCCCTCGTTTTAAAATTAGACGCAGCAACGCTGTTGTTTTTCTCTCCAGATTTGAATCAGGACTTTGACCTGAGCAGATTGTTGAAAGAATGATGTTATGATGCTGGTTGCTATGCAAACACTGTGTTGTCGGGCTATTTAAATGAATGCAAAGTAGCATTATTTGCATTTCCTCCATATGAGTTTACCAACAAGACTTGTTGGTGTCTAAACTCAACTTTTAGCATAAAGGTTAACATAAAAGTTCATAGCTTTTCTTGGTCGTAGTGGAATCTGCAGTATGTGTGTTCTCACCACCCAAGAGGGCACTTTAGTGCACATTTAGACATTAAAAAGGGCACTTTTTAAAAGGGAACTTTAGCACATGTTTACACATCCAAAAAGGTACTTTAGTACATGTTTAGATGTTTAAAAAGGGCACTTTAGTGCATGTTTAGACAGACATTCAAAATGGACTTTTAAAAGGGAACATTAGCGCATATTTACACATCCAAAAAGATGCTTTAGTACACATTTAGATGTTTTAAAAGGGCACTTTAGTGCATGTATAAAAGGCACTATAGTGCATGTTTAAAAGGGCAGTTTAGTGCACATTTAGACATTTAAACAGGCACTTTGTTATATGGTTAGACATTCAAAAGGGCACTTTGAGATGTTTAAAAGGGCACTTTAGTGCATGTTTAGAAAGACATTCAAAAGGGAACGTTTAAAAGGGAACTTTAGCGCATGTTTACACATTGTAAAAAATGCTTTAGTACACATTTAGATGTTTAAAAAGGGCACTTTAGTGCATGTTTAAAAGGGCAGTTTAGTGCACATTTAGACATTCAAAAGGGCACTTTTAGATGTTTAAAACAGGCACTTTAGTACATGTTTAGACAGACATTCAAAATGGATCTTTAGTGCATGTTTAAAAGGGAACTTTAGCGCATGTTTACACATCCAAAAAGGTACTTTAGTACACATTAAAAAGGGCACTTTAGTGCATGTATAAAAGGCACTATAAAAGTGCATGTTTAGACATTTAAAAGGGCTTTTTGTTACATGGTTAGACATTCAAAGGGCACTTTAGAACATGTTTAGATGTTTAAAAAGGGCATTCGAGTGCATGTTTAAAAGGGCAATTTAGTGCACATTTAGACATTTAAACAGACTTTGTTATATGGTTATACATTCAAAAGGGCACTTTTAGATGTTTAAAACTGGCACTTTAGTGCACGTATAAAAGGGCACTTTAGTGCACATTTAGACATTCAAAAGGGCACTTTGTTACATGGTTAGGCATTCAAAGGGCACTTTAGTGCATGTTTAGACACTCAATGGGACATTTTGGTGTACGTTAGATGTTTAAAAGGGCACTTTAGAACACATCAACATTCCAAAGGGCACTTTAGAACTTGTTTAGATGTTTAAAAGGGCATTTAAGTGGATGTTTGGACACTCAAAAGGGCACTTCAGTGCACATTTCAAAGGGAACGGTAGTGCAAGTTTAGACACTCAATGGGGCAATTTGGTGTACGTTAGATGTTTAAAAGGGCACTTTAGTGCATATTTAGACATTTAAAAGGGCACTTTAGTGCACATTTCATTAGGGAACTGTAGTGCATGTTTAAACACTCAATGAGGCCCTTTAATACACATCTAGATCTTAAGAGATGGCACTTTAGTCCCTTACAGTGTTGTGCATGTTTAAAAGGGCACTTTAGTGCACATTTAGATGTTTAAAAGGCCAAACACGTGCATGTTTTGACGTGAACTCTGCTCGGCTGCAGCTCCTCGTGTTTTTCCAGCTCAGTTTTCCAGCCTCCACCTCTGAATTTGTCACCTCATCGTCGTATGAAACTGAATCTACAGAACACGCAGTGACGCAGGCGCCAGGAAAAGGCGGATTTGACGCCGTTGAAAAGAGAAAACGATCCACAGAAACGACGAGTTGACGCCCGTCACTTCACAAACACACGTTTAACCCTTCAGGAGCCAGAGGGGTGTTTCTGAAACACTTTGACGTCTTTCTGTAAATTAGAGAAATATGAACCCAAAGATCATGTAGGGGTTTAATTTACCAATCTAATTTGCATATGATGATGTCATATGGCAACAATTACTTTATCTTGGTTTTTAAAAAAAGCTTCAATGCTTTTTTTAGTGTGTTTTAGTGTGTATTCCTGTGTATTAGTGTGTATTAGTGTGTATTAGTGTGTTTTAGTGTGTTTTGGTGTGTGTATTAGTGTGTATTAGTGTGTTTTAGTGTGTTTTAGTGTGTTTTGGTGTGTGTATTAGTGTGTATTAGTGTGTATTCCTGTGTATTAGTGTGTATTAGTGTGTATTCCTGTGTATTAGTGTGTATTAGTGTGTATTAATGTGTATTCGTGTGTGTATTAGTGTGTATTAGTGTATTTTGGTGTGTGTATCAGTGTGTGTATCAGTGTGTATTAGTGTGTATTAGTGTGTTTAGTGTGTTTTGGTGTGTGTATTAGTGTGTATTAGTGTGTATTAGTGTGTATTAGTGTGTTTTAGTGTGTTTTGGTGTGTGTATTAGTGTGTATTCCTGTGTATTAGTGTGTATTAGTGTGTATTAGTGTATTTTCATGTGTGCATCGGTGTGTGTATTAGTGTGTATTAGTGTGTGTTAGTGTGTATCAGTGTGTGTATTAGTGTGTATTAGTGTATTTTCATGTGTGTATTGGTGTGTGTATTAGTGTGTATTAGTGTGTATCAGTGTGTGTATCAGTGTGTGTATCAGTGTGTGTATCAGTGTGTGTATTAGTGTGTATTAGTGTGTATCAGTGTGTGTATCAGTGTGTGTATCAGTGTGTGTATCAGTGTGTGTATCAGTGTGTGTATTAGTGTGTGTATCAGTGTGTATCAGTGTGTATCAGTGTGTATCAGTGTGTGTATCAGTGTGTGTATCAGTGTGTGTATCAGTGTGTGTATCAGTGTGTGTATCAGTGTGTATCAGTGTGTATCAGTGTGTGTATCAGTGTGTATCAGTGTGTATCAGTGTGTGTATCAGTGTGTGTATCAGTGTGTATCAGTGTGTATCAGTGTGTGTATCAGTGTGTGTATCAGTGTGTGTATCAGTGTGTATCAGTGTGTATCAGTGTGTATCAGTGTGTGTATCAGTGTGTGTATCAGTGTGTATCAGTGTGTGTATCAGTGTGTATCAGTGTGTGTATCAGTGTGTATCAGTGTGTGTATCAGTGTGTATCAGTGTGTATCAGTGTGTGTATCAGTGTGTGTATCAGTGTGTATCAGTGTGTATCAGTGTGTGTATCAGTGTGTATCAGTGTGTGTATCAGTGTGTATCAGTGTGTGTATCAGTGTGTGTATCAGTGTGTGTATCAGTGTGTGTATCAGTGTGTATCAGTGTGTGTATCAGTGTGTATCAGTGTGTGTATCAGTGTGTGTATCAGTGTGTGTATCAGTGTGTGCATCAGTGTGTGTATCAGTGTGTGTATCAGTGTGTATCAGTGTGTGTATCAGTGTGTATCAGTGTGTATCAGTGTGTATCAGTGTGTGTATCAGTGTGTGTATCAGTGTGTATCAGTGTGTGTATCAGTGTGTATCAGTGTGTATCAGTGTGTGTATCAGTGTGTATCAGTGTGTGTATCAGTGTGTATCAGTGTGTATCAGTGTGTGTATCAGTGTGTGTATCAGTGTGTATCAGTGTGTATCAGTGTGTATCAGTGTGTGTATCAGTGTGTATCAGTGTGTATTCCTCATGCTGGGGGTTTAACAGAGGTATGCAGCCACTCCCTCGACTCCCCCTGGTTTTCTTAATGACTTCCAGACAATAGTCCTTGTTGCCGTCATCGTCATCTCCGTGGAAACAGGTTAATAACTGACTGGACGCTTCACCATCGCTGCCTCTACATCCACAAATATTACCTCCACATTTATGGAATAACGGTTTTTCAGGCCTCTGTCAGACGTGGAGTCTCCCTCCACAGGAGGCCGGACCCTGATATAAGTCCTGCTTCAGGCATTTTCTTTTCTTCAGAGCAGGAACAGGAGTTAATCTGTGTGTCTGTCAATCACCAGGAGGACGTGGAACTATTAGGATTCCTGCAGGGAAATGTTCAATACTGGCGAATATTACGAGGATATGAGGATTGAATGCCACTGAAGAGGGCACTTTAGCGTGGTTTTTGGTTGCTAAAGGTAACTTTATCCTGCATTCTAGCTCCCAATAGGGCACTTTAGCTCACATTGTGGCTCTAAGAGGGCACTTTAGCACATATCTTGGTGACTAAAAGTAATTTTAATATACTTTTTGGCTCCAGAGGGCACTTTAGCACATGTTTTAGCCTCCAAGAGGGCACTTTAACACACTTTTTGGCTTCTAGAGGGCACTTTAACATGCTTTTTATCGCCCAATAGGGCACTTTAGCACATATATTGGTGAATAAAAGTAACTTTAACACACTTTTGTGGCTCCAAGAGGGCAAAACGTGTGTTAAAATGCCCTCTTGGAGCCACAAAAGTGTGTTAAAGTTACTTTTATTCACCAATATATGTGCTAAAGTGCCCTATTGGGAGCTAAAAAAGTATGTTAAAGAGCCAAAACATGTGCTAGAGTGCCCTTTAGCACATATTTTGGCTTTTAAGAGGGCACTTTATGGTTAGGTTTAGGCTTTTTGACACACCTTTTAGCTCCCAAGAAGGCACTTTAGCACACTTCTGTGGCTCCAAAAGGGCATTTTAGCTCACATTTTGACTCCTATAGGGGACTTAACATGCATTATGTCTGCCATGAGGGCACTTTAATATGCATTCTGGCTCCAGAGGGCACTTTATCACATGTTTTGGCTGCCATGAGAGCACTTTGTCAAACTTTTTAGCATCCAAGAAGGCACTTTATCACACTTTTTGGCTCCAAGAGGGCACTTTAACACACTTTTTGTTCCTACAGGGCACTTTAGCAGCACTTTAGGTCAGGTTTTGGCTCAGTAATACCTCAGTAATATTCTCAGTAGACACATGATGAGACACTTTAAACTAAAGGGAAGTTTGAGTCTAAACTCTCACAGTGATGAGATCTACTGGTTCTGCAGGTTCTGCTACTTTTACTTTTGTTTGTTTATGAATCATAAGAGTCACAGCAGTGATTACGAGAGAGATATAAATGACTTTCATTTCACTCTAACTTACAAATGGGAACTTTATTTTGGCTGGGGGACTTTAACATGCTTTTTAGCTCCCTAGTGGGCACTTTAGCACACATTTTAGCTCCTATGGGGAACTTTAACACATGTTTTGGCTCAGAGAGGGCACTTTAATGTGCTTTTTAGCTCCCTAGCGGAGCACTTTAACACATGTTTTTGCTCCAAAAGGGCACTTCAACACCCTTTTTATCTCCTAGAGGGCACTTTAGCACATGTTTTGGCTCCTGTGGGGGATTTTAACACACGTTTTGACTCAGAGAGGGCACTTTAATGTGCTTTTTACCTCCCTAGAGGGCACTTTAACATGCTTTTTAGCTCCCTAGCGGGCACTTTAGCACACATTTTGGCTCCTATGGGGAACTTTAACACTCTTTTTGGCTCCTAGCGGGCACTTTAGCATGCATTTTGGCTCCTATGGGGAACTTTAACACTCTTTTTGGCTCGTAGAGGGCACTTTAGCACATGTTTTGACTCCTGTGGGGAACTTTAGCACATGTTTTGACTCCTGTGGGGAACTTTAGCACATGTTTTGGCTCCTGTGGGGCACTTTAACACACATTTTGGCTCCAAAAGTGCATTTTAGCATATGTTTTTAGCATATATTACTCAAATATTGGACTAATTGTTCCAAAAACAAGCCATTTTCACCTGTTAGCTTGCCGTTTTTTGCAGTAAATCATGTTTTAGACATCAACCCTATCTGCTCCAACCTGCTGCAGATGATTCCTTCACCTGTTTCTCTACAGACACACCTGTGGCTGTCAGCTGTTCTGGTAGAAACAGCAGTGATATTGTCTTGTTTGACCTCTGACCCAGCAGAAATCAGACTGTCCATACTCCCCCACATCAGGAATGGAGTCCGTCTATTGCTGCCATATGCCGGAGTTTAGAAGATGGTGTAGAAAAGTGAAAAATGATCCTCCCAACCCCCCGGCCCACCGCTAGCAGGACGTATTTCTCATAAAGACACTGAGGACAGACTGTTCCTCTTCCACGTTCTACCAATCTGTCATCATGAATCAACCAACTGCAAAGGCTGCTGGGAGAGTTTGAGTTGAGCAGTAGATTAATAATCTGCTGCTGGGGTAAAGGTGGAGGTGCTGCCAGCAGGTTGGGGGTTTAATACCGACTTCTGAGGCTGTGACACTTAAAGGGATAGTTCTACATTTTTGTAAATTCCCATAGTCACAGCAAAGCTGCTCAGCTACTATTGTGGTATTTGTTGGTTCCCCTCATCAAACCGTGGGACTGAAGAGGGCACTTTAGCATGCTTTTTGGTTTTAACACATGTTTTGGCTCCTGGCACTATAGTACACGTTTTGCCTGCCATGAGGGCACTTTAGCACACCTAAAGGGCACTTGAACATGCTTTTTAGCTCCCAAGAGTGCACTTTAAAACACATTTTGGCTTTCAAGAGGGCACTTTAGGGTTAGGGTTGGGCTTTTTGGCTCCTAGAGGGTTCCTTGACACATGTTTTGACTACTAAAGGTAATTTTAACACACTTTTTGGCTCCTAGAGGGCTCCTTAACACACTTTTTAGCTCCCAAGAAGGCACTTTAACATGTTTTGGGCTCCGAGAGGGCACTTTAGCACATGTTTTGGCTACTAAAAGTGATTTTAACACACATTTTGGCACCAAGAGGGCACTTTAGCACATGTTTTGGCTTTCAGGAGGGCACTTTAGGGTTAGGGTTAGGCTTTTTGGCTCCTAGAAGGCTCTTTAACATACTTTTTAGCTCCCAAGAAAGCACTTTAACATGTTTTTGGCTCCGAGAGGGCACTTTAACTGTGCTTTTTGGCTTCTAGAGAGAGATTTAGCAAGTTTTTTCGCTTATAGGGGACTTTAGCACGTGTTATGTGTGCCATGAGACCAGTTTAACACACCTTTTGGCTCCAAGAGGACATTTTAGCACATGTTTTGGCTACTAAAAGTAATTTTAACACAGTTTTTGGCTCCAAGGGGGCACTTTAGCACATGTTTTAGCTTTCAAGAGGGCACTTTAGGGTTAGGGTTAAGCTTTTTGGCTCCTAGAGAGCTCTTTAACACGCTTTTTAGCTCCCAAGAAGGCACTTTAGCACGTTTTTGGCACCAAGAGGGCATTTTAGCACGTTTTGGCTACTAAAAGTAATACTTTTTTGCTCCCAAGAAGGCACTTTAACACACCTTTTGGCTCCTAGAGAGAAATTTAGCACACATATTGACTCCCATTGGGGATTTTAGCACAGATTTGTCACTTGTGACAATTGTGACACAAATTATATTTTGGGATGTGAATTAATGTGAATTATTTATCAAAATAGAGGTGACTGTTTCTCTCTGCAGGTTTGATTCTTGACAGTTGGGATGACAAATTGCTTCAGGTGGCCTAGAGCGTTCCAACCTAAGCTTTTACACCTGATTCTACTAATCAACCACTAGAACCATCTCTATAGACCTTTATTAGTAGAATCAGGTGTTAATGCCTGGTTGGAACTAAATCCTTCACCCATATTGGGTCTTGAAGTCCACGATTGGAGACCTGAAGGCCTAGAAGTTGAAATGCCAACCTCCCATTTGCTGCATTTCATTCTCCATCTGTCTCAACCCTCATATCCTGCCATCTCATTTATTATCTGGCTAATCAAGGCAGGAATAATAACAACAACGATAGAATTTGACCTAACCTTAGCAAGTGAAGCAAAACAAACAGCAGGGCGAGGGCGATGTGAACCACGTGGGTCCCGGGACCAGCTCTAATCAGGCAAAGTGAAAACACCTGTGTGGGTGAAGCTGTTGGTGTGTGGAGGCTTTATCTGGAGTCTTATCTTTCCACTCCCCGAGATCTGATTATGAAAACATGCCTTTTCAGAGCGGAATGTCTTGTCATGACAAGCCATCATTAATTTTATTATTTACACCTGTTCTTTTTTTTTCTACTGTGACGTGTCGACCTGTCTTCAGTTAAAAAAAAATGATCCGTTTGTACTGGGAAGTCTGGATTTCAACATGAATTTTATAAATAATAGAAAAATTGTCAAGCATTTTGAAGACTATTCCAGTTGTTTAGCCACAGTAACTATATGTCTGTTCATGCTATTGCATCAGTATTTTATGTTTTTTTTAAATTGATTTCTACAGAAAAATACCATATGATGTGTGGAAGCATATCTCACAAGCTAATGTTGAAGGAAAATCTTTATTTATATGTGAATTTTGTGTAAAAACATGAAGAACGCTACAAAAATCCTCCAGCTTAACTTCCCATGGAAAGTTTCTGGAAATTTACAGTAATTTGGGGGGGAATTTACAGTAAAGTTATAGTGAATTTACAGTAAATTTACCAGGAATTTACAGTAAATTTATAGTGACTTTACAGTAAATTTACCAAGAATTTACAGTAAAGTTATAGTGAATTTACAGTAAATTTACCAGGAAATTACAGTAAATTTATAGTGACTTTACAGTAAATTTACCAAGAATTTACAGTAAATTTATAGTGAATTTACAGCAAATTTACCAGGAATTTACAGTAAATTTATCCTGAATTTACAGTAAATTTATAGTGAATTTACACTAAATTTACCAGGAATTTACACTAAATTTATAGTGAATTTACAGTAAATTTATAGTGAATTTACACTAAATTTACCAGGAATTTACAGTAAATTTATAGTGAATTTACAGTAAATTTATAGTGAATTTACACTAAATTTACCAGGAATTTACACTAAATTTATAGTGAATTTATAGTAAATTTATCGTGAATTTACAGTAAATTTACTGGGAATTTTCCACCCCATACCATTCAAACCAGACATTTTTGTCTTTTCCATGAAAAGTCACACTTTTATTTACCACCATAAGTTGTAAAATGAATAGAAAATGTTATTCCATTAACCTTCTGATGCAATGAGCAAACACATTTTTCCATTAGAACACTGGACTGATAGTTGCTGGAAATGAGCCTCTATACACCTATGTAGATATTGATGCACCAAAAACCAGACATTTACAGCTAGAATAGTCATTTACCACATTAGCAATGTATAGAGTGTATTTCTGATTAGTTTAAAGTTATCTTCATTGAAAAAACAGTGTTTTTCTTTCAAAAATCAGGAAATTCATAAGTGACCCCAAACATTTGAACGGTAGTGTTAATATTCTTTAATGATATATGAAAGTAGAGTATGCTAACAATGGCTAACAATAGCCTGTGGGGACATAAATATGTTAATTTCATGGCATTATTGATATTAAGAATTCAGTTTTGAGAGTCTCAGTCTTTAAAACCTCTTCACACTATCCATTTAGCAGTAGATCTGGAGCTGTAATTGTACCAAACATTTCCATTTTCCAGAGCATTTTCAAGGGATTATTCCCATCCATGTGTGCATAAAAGCTCAGGTTGAAAATCCATTACTGACCGTAGAAAAACGGACATTTAGACCAGCTACGTTTCCATGACAACTCGCCTGAGGCACCGTACTGCGCTGCAGTGGGTAGCTCACCTGTGGTTTAGGGTTTTTACATCTTCACAGTTCAAACACGGTGCATATTTCCACTCACGACACAAAGTGGAGAAATTGCAGCCTCCATGACTGTTGTGTGTTTTGAAGAACAGGTGGTTTTACTGTGTTTCTTCCTCCAAGAGGATTCTTCTACACACTCCTGGGAGGAAATTACAGAGCGGGCTCCTCTGCCACTTATCGTTTCCTCTGATAACTTTACAGTACGCGTGTGCATGTGCCTGCAAGAGCTTCTTGTTTTACACTGGAACATATGTTCGTACTGTACACTGGAGGACTTGTCTTCTGTTTTTATTAGTGATTTGTTGAACAGAACCATCGGAGAAGTCTTTGGCTCGGCTGTTGATTGGATGAACCATCGTTCACCATGCCATAAAACATGGATGTATAATATGTAGACACTGAACCCAAAATGGCGTCTATCAAATTCTACAGGAATTGCTAAAAGGCTAAATATGACCTGTACTTTCTGGAACAGCAACGAAGGGTATGGGCGAGATGTGTAAAACTACATTGGATGATATTTTTGTACTTTAGATCAGTTAAGGGCATCAAAAACTTTAAATAAAAACCGTAAAATGGATGAAATGGGCCATAAACGTTAAATAAATAGATAAACTGTACTTGTTTATTTTGATTTCTTGACCTTAATAATGTATAGTTACACCACCTTGGTCATTATGGCCATTTAAAATAAAGTGTATGTCTCAAGAATAAAGGGTGATATAACTTTTGTCTTTGGTTAAATGTATTTTTATGGCCCTTAGGTAGTTTCACACCATAGTAGACATTTGTGTCAGAATTTGCAGTAAAAGGACTAAGGCTATGGTTTGGGTTAGTTTTAGAGTTAAGGTTAGGTTTAAGGTCAGCATTAGGGTCTAGGTTTGGGTTAGTATTATTGTTGGGTTAGGGTTAAAGTTCATTTTAAGGTTAAGGTTGGGTTTAAGGTTAGCATTAGGGTCTAGGTTTGGGTTAGGGTTAGGGTTGGGTTAGGGTTAAAGTTCATTTTAAGGTTAAGGTTAGGTTTAAGGTTAGCATTAGGGTCTAGGTTTGGGTTAGGGTTATTGTTGGGTTAGGGTTAAAGTTCATTTAAGGTTAAGGTTAGCTTTAAGGTTAGCATTAGGGTCTAGGTTTGGGTTAGGGTTAAAGTTCATTTTAAGGTTAAGGTTGGGTTTAAGGTTAGGGTTAGGGTCAAGATTTGTTTTAGGACGAGGTTTAGGGTTAGCATTAGGGTCTAGGTTTGGGTTAGTATTATTGTTGGGTTAGGGTTAAAGTTCATTTTAAGGTTAAGGTTAGGATTAAGGTTAGCATTAAGGTCTAGGTTTGGGTTATGGTTGGGCTAGGGTTAAGGTTAATTTTAATTTTATGGTTGGGTTTAAGGTTAGGGTTAAGATTAAGGTTTAGGGTCAAAGTTAATTTTAAGCTTAAGGATGGGGTTAAGGTTAGGGTCAAGATTTGCGTTAGGACGAGGTTTAGGGTTAAAGTTAAGATTCAGGTTAGGGTTAAGTTTAAGGTTCAGGTTAGGGTTAGGGTTAAGTTTAAGATTCGGGTTAGGGTTAGGGTTAAGTTTAAGGTTCAGGTTAGGGTTAAGGTTAAGGTTCAGGTTAGGGTTAGGTTTAGGGTTAAGTTTAAGGTTCAGGTTAGCGTTAGGGTTAAGTTTAAGGTTCAGGTTAGGGTTAGGTTTAGGGTTAAGTTTAAGGTTCAGGTTAGTGTTAGGGTTAAGTTTAAGATTCAGGTTAGGGTTAGGGTTCAGGTTCAGGTTAGGGTTAGGGTTATGTTTAAAGTTCAGGTTAGGGTTAGGATTAAGTTTAAGGTTCAGGTTAGGGTTAGGGTTAAGTTTAAGGTTCAGGTTCAGGTTCAGGTTAGGGTTCAGGTTCAGGTTCAGGTTAGGGTTAGGGTTAGGGTTCAGGTTCAGTTTAGCATTACAAATCTCACGAGTCTCTCTCTCATAACCCTGAACAGCTGGTTGTGTTTCTGACTTGGCTGTCACAGTGGAAATAAATAGTCGGCGTTGAGTTCTACGCTGTATCTGACCAGAGAACATGATTTCACCACCGATGCATCAATTCTGTGTTTAGATAACATCAGCATGTTTGGACACGGACCCACAGCATCTGGTCAGCGTGTCTCTGACGTCTGAAACCACTAAATAGACAAATAGAGGATGTAACCACACACAACCGGAATCATTCACAACATGTTTGCAATCGCCAGAAAGTGGTGATTGAATTATATTTGGGTATTTTTGTCCATTGTTGATGAGTAGTGCCCAGTTTCATTGCATGGGAATATTCAAAGTATGGGTCTCTAGAGAGGTTAGTAGTGAAAATGTACGATTATTTCTAGTCATATATTGAAAACTAAAACATAGATCTTTGGTCTGAACTTAAATACTGTGATTAAACACGGAGAATGTGGAAGCGTCATGAGTTTAATGAGTTAGGATATTAGCATTAAGTTATTAACATCCCGTGTAATACAACTTTTACTGGTAAAACATGTCAAACATAACTCAATAATCATTGCCCTCAAGGTAAATCCTTGAGGATTTTCCAAAGATTTCATGCATATACTGTAATTATACCATTATTTTTCCATTTTGCATAGCATTTTAATGGTTGTTATAGTTGCTGCTTGCAACAAAATCTATTTGTTCCATGTTCAAAATTCTTTCTTTGGGGGATTATTCTAGAGATTGAATGATTAAATAGATGGTGGTTAGCGCTGTTGCCTCACAGCAAGAAGGTCGCAGGTTCAAGACCTCCTTGGTCCTGGGTCTGGGACCTTTCTGTGTGGAGTTTGCATGTTCTCCCCGTGTCTGTGTGGGTTTTCACCGGGTACTCCAGCTTCCTCCCACAGTCTAAAAACATGCTCAGGTTAATTGGAGACTCTAAATTCCCCGTAGGTGTGAGTGAATGGTGTGTGTGCCCGCTGTAATGCACTGGGATTGGCTCCAGCAGACCATGTGACCCTAATGAGGAATAAGTGGGTATAGAAGATGAGATGAGGGTTGAAAATCATGAGAATCTAAATGAAATGACCTCTTTCTAGAAGGGTTTGTCTTCTCCGTTTTTCAGGAGGAAGTTGACGACATCATGTGACAGGAAGCACTTGGAAACTTAAATTATTAGCTTAAAACCTTTTGTCTAAATTGTCTACTATTAGGTAATTAGAGGAAAAAAGATGCATGAGTAACATTTCAAGTGTTTATTTTAAGTATAAAATGACAGTCGTGGACTTAAAGGCTCTTAAAGGAGGAGCTAAATCACAGCAGTGGACGATTTAGTAGCTATTTAGGTAGCTGCTTTCATCTTGTAACAGGGATTTTTCAGATAACGACTGAAATATACCAACATCGCAGGCTTATACCTTCTATAATATAGAGTCTTTATCCTATGAGTCAGTTTATCTTTTCATGAAAAGGTCCGTGTCCAGGCAGAGCCCAAAAACTATGACTTCATCTCGTCCTGTGTCTCACATAAGAAACAATACTCAGTTCTTACAGAGGTAGAACGCTGTGCTCACTTGAGGAAACGGCCGAGTGTGTGTAAATGTGAGTGTATTTGGCTGAGCTCACCATATAGGAATGCTGGAGTGTGTGTGTGTGTGTGTTTGTTAAAACAAGACACACATCATAAAGTCATCCGGGGCCAATGATACACCTGGAAGGGAATAAGGGGAACAAACCCAGGACTTCTGCTTCTTCTTTTGGTGAAAATATCATCACGTATGAAAAGGTGAATGAGGTGTTTGTGTATCGCATGTTGCACAATTGGGGAATGAGGTGGAAACAGCTGGTTATCCAGCTGACAAATAGCAGAATGGGCCTGGATTTAGGGGAGGGGAGCTTCCCCGGTTTAAGTACTCTGGTCGGCAGAAGTCCGCCGTGGGTCGCGGAGTGGGAAACATGATAGCGGAGCTGCTTACCCTCCCGTAAACTCTCTGGTATCTCAAGGTCTCATTACTGGCAGAACACACTGGGGGCTCGGCGCTTAACATGGCAGAACACTGACAAGAGACCTGCACGTCACATGCAAGCAACGCTCACTTCAAGAAGCCTCGTTTGTGTCCACAAACATTTACCTTGAATGGTATGTTGAACTTTGGGAGAACCTTGACCTGCTTCCATGAACCAGAGTTCAAGTATTTTATATTTTCCATGCCTGTTAATGTGATTAATGTTGGACCAGCTGATAAACATCACTGGCAAAAACCACAACAGCACCATGGATTTATCAATACACAGCACAGTTATGCTCCTGATATTTCAGAGGCATGGATGTATTATAATCAGAGAGATCCATAAAACTACATTGGAGGACAAGTTAAGGGTATCAAAAACGTCATATAAAACCAGTAAAACCCATGAAATGGGATATAAAGGTTAACCCGTTAAACTCCAGGTTCCCCCTGATTGCTCCACTAATCATGTACAAATATAGTGAAGCTATACATCAAATTAAACAGGAGAAACTCCACTACAAGCACATATAAGTCATATTTACACACACCAAACACAACTCCAACACCAAGCAAATGAATTAACAAATATGAAAATCGGTATACGATCATAAAGCCAACCCACTCCCCACATTTTAACGGCTAGCGCTCTGATACTTCATGTTATACAAACAAATGACATCTCATATAAAAGCTGAGGCTTTGATGAGTCCAACGGTACCATCAGTGTAGCTTTATGACAAAAACTCAGTAAACTAGCAGCCAAGAAACACTACAGTAAAAAGTCGATTGTTTGAAGCGACTGACAAAAAATGTGTTTTTTTGTTGCTGTTTTGGGATGAAAATGTTTATTTGAGATCAATAAATGGTCGTTTAGTGTCGACCAACATCTCTGTGTTTATTCCAGAGACATACCCTACTGACTATGGGTATGTCCTAACCCTAAAAAAGGGCTGGAGGTCAAGGGGTTAAACAAGTAGATAAAATATCGTTGACCAGAAACATCTCTTAGTAATAATGTCATTGTTTCCCAATACTCTTTATCCAATACCTTTACCCTGATTATCTGATAAAGGCCAATATCTAGAAGGTGCAATACCACAACAGCACCATGGATTTATCAATACACAGCACAGTTATGCTACTTATATTTCACAGGCCCATAGATTCTAACTCATACAAACCTCCATTGGGTAAAGGATGAATAAGTCAGACTAGCATAGGTCAACAGTGCTGCTAGCAGCTGCTACCCTGCAAACATTTGAAGATATATATTGAGTAAGTACACATTTGCTCCCAAATGAGTCAGCAGTTACTGCTATCTGCATCAGCAAATCCAAAAATAACTGCATTAGAAGACATGTTAACTTCTCTTCGTATGATTGGATGGGAGGGACATAGAAGATGCAGGACTTTAGGACTTTCAGGTGCATGATTAGCATATTTTGGTCGGGGAAAAACAATATATACTCACATGTTCATTTAACATCTAGCAAAATATACAAGAAGCACCTGCACCAAGAATCAGGTTCTGGATGAAACTATTCTGAAACTAATTTTGGCAGCTTCACAAATGCAAAACTCTTATGAGTCACGTTTCTGTTTTCTGCTGCACATGTGTCTATTAGAGTGTTTGCTCCCTACTGATAAGAGGCTAAAAGTAGGCACCATCATGTCCAGCTGAGCTGTGTAAGAACCTCTGGATGGAAAGGAGGAGTGTTTACATTCAGCTTCAGCGTAATTTGTGCCTGTTTCTAACAAGTAAATCAAACATTTAGGCTTAGAAGAGAAGGAAAAACCCATAAAATGTGCACTTGCGTGAGTATACACGCACAAAAACACAGTACATGCAAAGACAAATTCCCCAAAAACAGTCTTATAACGGAGTGACAGAAGTGTAAGCTGACAAAAGCTCCCTTTTCTTCCTCCGGGGAACAACAAATCCTTTACTCCCCGAGAGTGCGTCATTGCATCATGAGCGAGGAACTATAAAATGTTCGAGACGAAACGAGTTAAATGGAGCAGAAAATGTGGAAAAGTGTGCATGAGAGCAGAGACAAAATGAAGAGGTAGAAGAACAAGAAGCAGATTGTTATTCAAGGTCAACTGTGGACAAATATCCCCCCACTAACAGTAGCAAGAAATACGCTCCGATGGCAGAAGAGGGTGTGCAAGGCGTAGAAATGATGCCGTAGGGTGTGAAACTGCTTCAGTGCGATTTTCTGCAAATGCCACAATATTGTCTTTTGCTTTGGGAAAAATTGCACCAGGGAACCTGTCTGTTCAAATAGGAGGAGGTATGAGGCCGCTGGGTGAGAGCCAGGGCCTGTGTTTAGACAGAGGATATTGTTCAGCTGTCAGAGGCATCTTCATCACCGACACTTCAATAAAGACGACGGGTGGGTGAGGGGGGGGTGTGGATAACAGGAAGGGGGAGTATTCGGTGGCCTGCTGGGAAACATGGAGTACACACATAACAGAAAGTATCAGAACATGTGGCACTTTGTAGTCTTGGCTCTGGACTCCCAACAGATTATAAACGGAACAATGATCGACATGCGGTAAAGTGGGTGCGTCGTATTGGATGCTGAGAATCCGCAAGATAAACCTGCCGGCTTTGGTTCGGGCACAAGCGTATAAATCGAAGCCTGAAATCGGTTTGGGACCAATCGGTAGCCTGTGAGGAGCTACTGGCAGCGACGGTGCATGGATGAATCATAAAATCTGGCTGACAGATGATGTTTACCAGTAGCTGAAAATCTTCATTGAAGTTGAAAAAGCCAAAAAATCCCCGATAGACACCTCAAACTGCAAAAAAAGGTCAATCATGGCTCTTTTTAATAGTCTTTGATCAATGGAGGTTTCATATTTGTGAATCTCCGAAAAGTGATTTTAAAATCTGTGACATCACCATAATGTAAAACCTATGGAATAGTTAACCTTAACCTTAACCCTAATCTTAATTTAACTGCTTTAAACACATTGTACCATTCTCTGTGCAAGTAATGCAACAATAATGGTCTCAAGGTTGTTTTGCATTGATCGACACCAAGCACAAACCAATCAAAGCGTGGGGTCCAGCTTTAAAGCCAATGGGAACCAACTACAACGACCACCTTTGGTTTGATGGGCAGTTGAGCGCCTCAATAGAAATGTCCCATGACCAAGACCATACAGATCTGACACCCAGAGCTTTTTAACAACCCATGACATGTGGGAACTGTGCTACTTCCAATTTGGGCATACCATTTTTGCAAATAAGACAAGGTCTAATCTTAACCTAACCCTAATCCTAGCAAGAGTTTGTCCTTCTGGCTCATCCGATCCAGCATCAAACTTTTCTCAGGGTCTGTTTGATGCTGACCTTGAGAAAACGTGCCTGGTTATCAGCGCTGCATCCTGAGTAGTGGCTGACTATCAACGCACCAGCGTTAGCGTCTGACAGGGCAACATGGAAAGCGAAAGCTTGACCCGCAACCTCTGTGGGTCAGCAGCACCGCGCGGTTAAGAGCCTGAGATAAGAGTTATCTGCTCGGGATGGAGATTGGCTGTTCCAACGAGGAAGGAGAGCCTCTGTTGCACATCTGCTTTTATCACAGAGACGGGAAAAAGACAGGGTCACGTACTGCAAACACCGAACTCCTGGGTCTCTGATGATGTTTGACATCAACACTCGCTCTCAATCACTGGAGTGGTCTGGCTGCCAGATCTGATAGGTTTTGGCGGCTGTCCCATTACCGAGCGTGTCAGGAACATCAATGCCTGATTTAAAACAAAGACTTCTGGAGTCTTATCACAGGAGAGGACCAGAGCCCTCGCTGCCTCTCACACTCACTACAACTCATTTATCCAACATGCACACGTCAAATGGGACGTGATTTGTTGCTTTGTTTCACCTGAAGTCGTGTCAACAAAGCCCACATGTAGCTAAAAAGACCAAAAAAAACAGAAAACAGGTTGGAACAATCCAACAATGATTCAACGAGCAGCAGACATCTGGATTTCTTTTTCTTTTTTTTTTTGTTAGTTCCAAACCAGAGAAACATGATGCCATGACTCTTTCTTTGATCTGAACACAACATATTGGTTTCTGAATGGTTCCATACAAACCTCAAACAAGATTAAACGGGCAACAAATGCATTTTCTATTACCATGTGTCCAAAAACATCAGTGTTACTGATCAAGGCAATGATTTATTCAACAGGTGCTGAAATCACTGGCTTTTTCCAGCATGTACTGTTTTGGAAAAACCTTCCCTAACAGCCTCTACTAGTCTTAGATGATTGCTGCTGAAGATTTATACCATTGGTTGTTCATATGTGCCTGCAGTTAACCCCTTGACCTCCAGCCCTTTTTTAGGTTTAGGACATACCCATAGTCAGTAGGTTATGTCTCTGGAAAAAACACAGAGATGTTGGTTGACACTAAACGACCATTTATTGATCTCAAATAAACATTTTCATCCCAAAACAGCAACAAAAAAACACATTTTTTGTCAGTCGCTTCAAACAAGCGACTTTTTACTGTAGTGTTTTTTGGCTGCTAGTTTACTGAATTTTTGTCATAAAGCTACACTGATGGTACCGTTGGACTCATCAAAGTCTCAGCTTTCATATGAGATGTCATTTGTTTGTATAGCATGAAGTATCAGAGCGCTAGCCATCAAAATGTGGCGAGTGGATTGGCTCTATGAGCGTATACCGATTTTCATATGTGTTAATTAATTAGCTTGGTGTTGGAGTTGTGTTTGGTGTGTGAAAATATGACTTATATGTGCTTATAGTGGAGTTTCTCCTGTTTAATTTGATGTATAGCTTCACTATATGTGTACATGATTAGTGGAGCAATCTCAAGGTCCCCCCACAGGGAGACCCTGGAGTTTAACGGGTTAAAGTGCGATTAGGTTCGTATTAGCATCAGAAGACATAGTTTTTACTTGAGTTTACTTCTCAGACCTTTACTTTTTTAGATAATTGTCCCCTGTTCCCCTTTGAAAATAAATCAATCTTTTCAGTTAGGTTTGCACTCCTTGCTAGTGTGTTGATGTTAACCATAAACTCTTTGTGTTTTTCAGAGTATTGAGCGGGAGGAACCAATAGAAGTGGACCCAGCCCCAACAAACGCTGTCCTGGAGAATGGACACGCTGCAACAACAGGTGACCTGCTCTTTACAAGTGTTGCATGTCATGGGAATGTGAGTTGTCCTCACGTTTATAGAGCTTATATACTTATATTTTTAAAGGGGCGATTCCACAGATTTTACAGTTTACTAGTCATGGTGATTCCGGCTCAGCCTGTAAAAACAGTCCCACGTCGTCCGTGGCTCTGGAGGAGCTTTGAGTAGTAAAATAATACTCGCTGATGTCAATGTGATGTCATCAGGGGTTTGTGGCTTTTGGCTTGGAAACACCTGACAGACATTAGACACTACAACACAACTAGTGGTCAACAGAGCCGGATGTCTCATGGCAAACCACAAAAAGACAGAATGTTCTTTAAAAGGTGCCTATTAGCTGTAAATATCCAGCAGAGACAGGGCAACATTGTTCACCTGAATGATGAATTCTCTCTCCTTTAGCTCAGTTTTTTGTCTTTTTAGCTCCACTTTCAACATGGACATGAACATTTTCCTGAACTTGTAGCATCTATTTCTAAATTTGTAGTACTGAGCAAAAAGCTAACCTAGCTAACACCAGATTCTGTGTGGAAACCATCCGTTCGTTTGGTCATATTGGAGGTGTGGTTTATGAAAGACCAGAGACCTATGAACGTCTATCAAATCATGTAGCCAATCATATCAAACATATCCATTGACCATAAAATAGTTTTGCGCTAAAAGTTGCTAATTTTTCAAATTAAACTTAAGTCTAAATTACTTAGAACACTTCCCAAGGCTGCATTGAAAGGTTAATTACCTTCTGCCGCCATGCTGGATCCACAATTATCAACTAGCAAAAACTTGCTAGTTTAAAAACCTTTAAACTCTCCATGGAGCTGTAGGGAACTGCAGAACCCAATTATCTCTGGGTTTAAAATGACCTTAATGTCATAATTCTTCATGTTTTTGTTGAACCAGAACATTCAGTGTTGGTACACGGAAAGATTTCTCCACCCAATGACTTCCCACACGAGCACACGGCGCCCGTCGCCATGCGGATGGCCCACCACCCCATCACCGCTACGACCAAGACAGCGGAAATCAAGAGTTCCCCAGACTCCACCGGCAGCCCCACCGGTTCCCGGTGCTCGCCGGTCTCCGAGGTCCCGCCTCCCAGCCAATTAACTTCCAGCACCACCACCACCCAGCCCGAAACGATACCAGAGTCCCCGATTGAAGCAGGTGGATGGCGTTTTGAACTTCTTGAATTTAACATTTATGGTTCAACATCTAAGTCGTTGAACAAAATCATAATTCACAGTTGATTTTTTGGGAAATCTCCTAACTTACACTTTACTTTTGCTTTCTTTTTAGTGTCTTCTATGAAGACTTGGACCCCTTCACCTGTCAGAACTATGGGATCTCCACGCCTTCAAGGTGAACCTTACTTGCAGTCAAACTAGATATATATGTACACTACCGTATATATAATCGTAATATAGTCAAGTCAAATGATTTGTACTTGAAATAACATTTTTTTCCATGAAACTCAGTTTTCTGTCTTCTCTAAGCAGCTAAACTGTTTCCAGCTGTGCTAACATGTTAGCATCAAGGGTTTTCTAATCATCCATTAACCTTCTGATGCAATGAGCAAACACATTGTTCCATTAGAACACTGCAGTGATAGTTGCTGGAAATGGGCCTCTATACATCTATGTAGATATTGATGCACCAAAAACCAGACATTTGCAGCTAGAAGAGTCATTTACCACATTAGCAATGTATAGAGTCTATTTCTGATTAGTTAACAGTATAGATATATTAGATAACAGTGCTTTTCTTTCAAAAACTCACTGATACCAAATACTTAGGCCAATACATATAGAGTATATATATATATATATATATATATATACATGATGGTACTGCATAACACAGTTAGAAAGACATGTCTGTAATGTAGCTACAGCTGGAAATCTCATACCTCGGCTCCATTCTGCTGAGAAGACTCAAATTATTGACCAAGGACAGTCCAGGGCAATATAATCTGTGATTCTGACCATATTTGGGTCTTCTCTGGACATTTTTTCCTTCTTAGCCAATGTCTGCTGCAAAGTTGGTCGCCTCTTCTCGTCACAGTCTCAGCTTTCATATGAGATGTCATTTGTTTGTATAACATGAAGTATCAGAGCGCTAGCCATCAAAATGTGGAGAGTGGGTTGGCTTTATGATCGTATACCGATTTTCATATTTGTTAATTAATTAGCTTGGTGTTGGAGTTGTGTTTGGTGTGTGTAAATATGACTTATATGTGCTTGTAGTGGAGTTTCTCCTGTTTAATTTGATGTATAGCTTGATTATATTTGTACATGATTAGTGGAGCAATCGATTAGTGGAGTTTAACGGGTTAATTAAGTTTCTTGGGTCGGAAGCGGTAGCTCTTATTGTTGATTTCCAGTTCAGGAGAAGGTGACGTTTAGCAAGTACAGATGTTAAAGATCCTTATTAGAATATAAAGCCTAGTAATAATACACATTTCTGATTTGCTGTGGCTGTTTCTGCAGAGAAGAATTCGACTCCTGCCAAGACCGTGACCTACTCGGGGCTACCGCAGCAGGACAGGTGAGTTCATGGTGTCTGAAGGACGTCTTCTAAAGACCAGTCGGGTATGTTACTCTTCTATCTTCTTCTACCTTTCCGGCAGAGATGTTGACGTGAGCCATGATAGAACCTTCAATCAGGGAGGAGAGAGGAAACGAGAGCTTGTGAGGTCACAAACTCTGCCAAGAAACATCGGCGCTCAGACTCGTCGATCTATCTTCGAGAGACTGGACCCTGAGACCAGCAGCAGGTAATTCGGCACTCAAGGATTGATGGTAGTTTCCTTTATTAACCCTTTAGGCGCCATTTTTTTCTTAATTTCAGCAGGATATAACTTAAAAGTGATAAGAGATAGAGACATTTCGTAAATTAGAGAAATATTAAGGATGGCCAAAAGTTTATGTCGGGATTAAATTTAAAAATGTATATTATGACGTCATAGGGCAGGAGCCAACTTGGATTATAGAATTTTCATGAAGTCCCACATGTTTTAACCCTCTGTTGCATAGTGTTTCCCTATGGCAACGATTAGGTGTGAAAAGGGGGCTTTTATTTTGAAGGACATACAATTTATGAGGTCACATGACCAGGGTATCCTGTTTGCTCATGGACATTTGACATGTGAGCATCACTGTCTCCAAAGGTTGTTTGTTTTTTTCAGTGTAAATAACATTTGACACCTGATTTGACAAAATCTGCTGATTTATTCACTGCAGCATCTCGAGGGTTAAAACTGAAACTAACTCCTCTGCATCATATATATATTTTTTTTGACAGTCGCCCCAAACCCGTCGACTCTAAACCCAAACTGAAGCGCTCTCAGAGTTTTGGAGTTTCCAGTGCCAGCAGCATAAAACAAATCCTGCTGGAGTGGTGCCGCTCCAAGACAATAGGATACCAGGTAAATCTCTATTACCTTGCCTTTCCTTGGGCTCTGTGGTCCAGTTTTTGCAAGTTTAAGGGTCCTTAAACTCGTAAAATGAATATAATTCTATTTCTATTCCTTAAGATGTTAGAGCTTCCTAAAAAGCATTTTACACCAACAGTTTACAATAATAGATGCACCAGAGCCTATAGATAAGTACGTGATGGATTATCTAATTAAACAAATCTTTCTTTCACATTTTGACATCCTTTCTGGGAGATGAGAATACTTAGCATTTAGCTTAGCGTAAAGACTGAAAGCAGGGGGAAACAGCTGGCTAATATAAAGCCTACAAATAGTCCTTCTCACACCTCTAATTTCCAATAATTACATAATGCTCAGTCTAATTTGTTTTCACTTTCCACAAACAGAAAAGTAGAAATGTTTGGCTAGCTGCCTGGAAACCGCACACAGCGATGCTAATTCCTTGTCCCCCAAGAAATAGTTTCACCATGTTTGTCTGGCTGTGCTAAATAAAAAAGATGTTGATTAGTGTGATTCAGAGGTGTTGGTATTTTTTTTTTAAACATCTGGTCAGAGGTGTTTTCAGTCCTTATGCTAGCTAAGCTAGGCTAAACTGCTCCAGCTCCATCTTTGTATATTGGACACATGAGACTGGTGCTTTGTCTGGTAAAGACAGCAAATATTTTCCAAAACACTATTCTTGCAGCAAGGGGCTGGAGATATTTATTAGCATTTAGCATGTGATGCTAGCTATGCTAGGCTAAACTCCTCTAGCTCCATGTATATATTTTCCAAAATGCTGTTCTTGCAACAAGGAGCTGAAGATATTTATTTCAATGTGTTGCAGGGTTTTCAACTTGAGTATTTAGCATATGATGCTAGCTAAGCTAGGCTAAACTCTTCCAGATTGGTATCAATGTGCTTTGTCTGGGGAAAGAAAGCAAATATTTTCCAAAATGCTGTTCTTGCAACAAGGGGATGGAGATTTTTATTAGCATGTGTGCAGGGTTTTTAAAGATGTGAAAAGTGGAAAATGGACTTCAACTAAAGCTTTTAGCATGAGATGCTAGCTAAACTAGGCTAAACTCATATATTGGACACATGAGATTGGTTTCAGTGTATTTTTCTTGCAACACGGACTGGAGATTTTTATTAGCATGTGTGTAGCGCTGACATGCTAATGTTCCAGCTGGAGGATTTCAAAAGTGGAAAATTGGCTTCAACTTTAGCATTTAGCATGAGATGCTAGCTAAAGCTAGGCTAAACCCCTCCAGTTCTATGTATATATTGGACACACGAGACTGGTTTTATCATAGTCTGGGAAAGAAAGCAAATATTTTCCAAAATGCTATTCTTACAAGGGGCTAGAGATTTTTATTAGCATGTGCGCAGGGTTTATAAAGATTTGAAAAGTGGAAAATGAGCTTCAACTTTAGCATTTAGCATTCATAGATGAGATAAGATAAACCTTTATTTGACCCACGGTGCAGAAATTGCATTAGCAACAGCAGTAGAAGCTGTACAAGTACAGCCTATATTTTCCAAAATGCCGTTCTTACAACAAGGTTTTTAAAGGTTAGAAAAGTGGAAAATGGGCTTCAACTTTAGCATTTAGCATAAGATGAGTAATAATTAAGCTGAAGTCATGCGTGCGTGTAACCTGTCAGCACACAGCAGCGCTAATGTGTTAATTATTTACCTGTAAATCACAGAGGTGTATGGACGCGTGTAATTGCATGTGTGTGTGTGTGTGTGTGTGTGTTTTAGGTGGTTTAGGTCATGGCTGAGTACAGTTTTTTTAGTTTTTTTTTTCCTTCTTTAGCAGCCGGTGCCAGCTGCTCCATGTGGCTTTCGTTACAGTCAAGCCAGACAAAGCCAAGACTCTTATTAACTGGAAGCACACACACACACACACACACACACACACACACACATAGAGGTGATGTTCATCTGATGATTCGACCTGTTGTATTTCACTCGCAGCAGCTCCAGACTTATAAAGTTCAGCCTTGAAATGACATGATGTGAAAAGCACGTAGCCGAGGAGGAAGAGAAGAGTCTGTTTTACGCATCATAATTACAGGCCAGACAGTGAAAGGGAGATGGTTTTATGAAGCTACACTCAGCTGCCAGTCACTTTTACAAGTTAGTTTTTCTCTTTTTTTTTTTCCGCCACATCATCACCAGGTTTTATCTCGTTTTTTTTTTCTGCAGAACATCGAGCTGCAGAACTTCTCGTCCAGTTGGAGCGACGGCATGGCGTTCTGCGCCCTCGTCCACTCCTTCTTCCCCACGGAGTTCGACTACAACTCGCTGTCGCCCAACAACAGGAAACACAACTTCGAGCTGGCGTTTGGAACGGCAGAGTGAGTGGAAGTCAGAGTATAGGATGGTGTTTAGAACGAAAAGAAGGTGCAAGTTCGTTAATTACAGGTTTATTGTCATGTTAACGCCGGAAAAAGTGGAACTTTTGATCTAATTGACCCAGAATTGCATTTTGAGTTTGGCGTCCCCCAGGGATCCGTAATGGGGTCCCCAGAATAATTTGGAGAACTGAAACTGTCAGAATTAAAAGTAATTAATTAATTTCATATTTCCCATTATTTTGCTGACTTTAAAAATATATATAAATAATCAATCACCTGCTCTGTCGCTTTTAAAACAGTGGTTTTAAAATGGGGTCCCCCAGGGATCCATAATGGGGCCCCTAGAATAAAGAGAAATCATTAATTTTCACTATAATTACTTCCATAAATACACAATGACAGAATGTAGGAGCATAAAGTAAATTACTTTATTTCATATTTCCCATTATTTTACCTTTGCACATGCATTTATATCATTTCAAATTGTTTTTTCCATGTTATATATTGCATAGATGTATGTATATGAAGGTTTTTAGAAAGAAAAGAAGGTGGAATGTCATTATTTAGATATTAATTGTACTATTTATATCATGCTAACGTCAGAAAAAGTAGAACTTTTGATCTAATTAAAAAGAAAATTACTCACACTTTGACTCAGAAACATATTTTGAGTTTGGGGTCCCCCAGGGATCCATAATGGGGCCCCAGAATAAAGGAAAATCATTTATTTTCACTATAATTGCTTACATAAATACAGTATAACAGAATGTAGGAGTATTTGTATGGAGGACTGAAACTGTAAAATAAATTACTTTATTCATATATACATATTACATATTTATTTCCTATTATTTTCCCTTAATTGCAATTGTATATATTGAGGTGAAAACATAAAATAAATGTATTAATATATAAAAGGGGAAATCAAATAACAACAATAGACAAATAAATATATTTAATTCATTAATTAAATTGAAAATTTAAAGAGGAAAGAGGTCACAAGGGTCTACTGGAGCCTAAATTATCATTTAAATTATTATTAATAATAATTATAATATATTTTAAATAATAAATTAAATTAATAATAATAATTAATAATTAAAATATTTTGGATTTTCCATTTTACTTTGAAAAGAAAATATGAAACTGACAGGTTATATTTACGATATATATTATAAAAATATAATAAATATATATATAAAATGCAGAAAAGAACCAAAGACTATAAAAAGACTATAAAGAAATAATTAAATTAAAATTTTCTATTTTTTACTTGTTTTATTGTTGAATTATTCTCTTCAGGGTAATTTTACCATTTTTTTAATTTACTGATGACAAAAAAAGACCAAAAAACAGCATTAAAACTAATATTTTCATGGTTAATTAACACTAATTAATTGCTTTATTGTGCTTTTCAGCTGATTTAACGCTGATTTTTCATGCATATAATTAGTTTTTCCCCATTTTGTGACATTTTCTTTGCAGAAATGATCATTTTAATGGCTGTTATAGTTGCACAAATGTACAAATGAATGATGAAACTTAAATTATTTGCTTGAAACCTTTTGTCTACGTTGTCTACTAGAAAAAAACAGCTGTAAAACATTAAGATTTTTGTATTTTAGGTATAAAATGGAAGGTTGGAAGCAGCAAACCAACACAACATGTTGGTTAATAACATCTAAGAATGTTGTTCTTGGCAGAATTAAGCTGATTTGACTCTTGGCTCCATTTATATCAGATTTAGATTCAGACGCTTATAGAGAATCACAACAGGAACATAAATATTATTTAACTCCAGCATCAAAAAACATGTTTGTGAGAAATAAGTCGACGTTTATTGGTGTTTTTCTTTGGTTAAATTCTAGATAAAAGCCTCTGATGCAGGTTCAGCATTGAGTTTTATTCATAAATCACATTTTTTATCTGTAGTAAAACTCAATGTTACTGTTACAGCATCAATAGAATAAGAAAATACGTTAATATAACATCAGTAGTAGCGACTATGTAGATATTTAATTTAGATTTGAGCCGTTTGTGTGATTATTTAATTGGCTTCTTTATAATCTATGATTTTATGGACAAATAATTGACCTTTGAACTCTTATTGAACTTTATATTGCAGATAATTCAGCCTATTTAAGGTTTTTTTGATGATTTGGGTCAGTTTGGCTTGTTTTATCTGTAGTAAAACACCATTTTTTCCCAATATTCTAACTCTATTTGCTCTATAACAGCAACATAAATAGATTCTGACTCTTCTGTAGTCACCTCACATGTTGTAGGTTGATTTTTAGCAGGAAAACTGATGTGGTACTTCGTGTTTTTCTGTCTTTTTATCTCCAGACTAAAAGCCGGTTGTGATCGACTCATTGAAGTTGAGGACATGATGATTATGGGCAGGAAGCCGGACCCCATGTGTGTCTTCACCTACGTCCAGTCGCTCTACAACCACCTCAGGAAGTTCGAGTGAACGCTTTTATTTCAGTATTACGTTCTTCTTTATCCTCTGAACTGGAGCTGAGGAGGAAATCTCCAGCTGGAAATGGGTGCAGCATCTAAAGAAGGCTTACACCGCCCCCTGCTGGAGGATCAGTGAATGTTCACCCCAGTGCTGCAGGAAAAAACTCACCAGCTGGATTGAATTAACTAACAGAGCCTCCTATTGGATGATTTCTACATGGGTGATTATCTTTCAGGTGGTGGAAAGTTATTTAAACCCGACCGATGCAACGAGGAGCTTCTCGTTTCTTAAATGTGGGAAGAAACGTCCTGGAAAAGATGTTGGTCTGTTTGAGAAATGGGTTGAATCGTTGGATTGAAGTAGAGAAAACGTCATCTACGTCATTCAGAAACTAATAAACCGTCCAGGCAGGTTCTTGTTGAGTTTAGAGAAAAACAGCTGGACTTCTTAGTTGGTTTGAATGCATTAGTGGTCAATTACTGGTCTAATATTGGTACATTTTTGGTCTGTAAGTGGTCCATTATTGGTCCATTACTGGTCCATAGTTGGTTCATAATTTGTCCATTATCAGTCTATCATTGGTCCATTGTTGGCCTATTATTTGTCCATTATTGGTCCATAATTTGTCTGTAATTGGCCCATTATTTGTCCATTATTGGTCTATTATTCGTCCATTGTTAGTCCATCATTGGTCCATTATTTTGCCATCATTGGTCCATTATTGGTCCATAATTTGTCTATAATTCGCACATTATTGGTCCAAGATTGGTCCAGTGCTGGTCCATTGTTGGTCTATTATTGGTCCCTTATTGGTCCATGGTTGGTCCATTATTGGTCCATAATTGGCCAATTATTGGTCCATTGTTGGTCTATTATTGGTCCATTATTGGTCCATCAATGATCCATCATTGGTCCATTATTGGTCCATAATTGGCCAATTATTGGTCCATAATTGGCCAATTATTGGTCCATAATTGGCCAATTATTGGTCCATTGTTGGTCCATTATTCGTCCATCATTGCTCCATTATTTGTCCATTATTGGTCCATTATTGGGCCATTGTTGGTCCATGGTTGGTCCATTATTGGCCCATCAATGATCCATCATTGGTCCATAATTCGCCAATAATTGGTCCATAATTGGTCCATCGCTGGTCTAATAATGCTGGAAGGACAATGGGGAACCAGATGAAATGAATGAGCAGGTTATTCCATCACTGGGTTGTTTCTTCCCAAGATGAAACCACCAGGATTCATCGGTATTTTAAATATTAATGGACTGGTTCAGAGAGCGTGAGACGTCGTTTTCACACATGGATCAACCAGACCTTCATTCTACCGAATCTTTGGTGTGTGTTGGATAAGACTTTGTGCCGTGGCTTGACTCCACCATCATAATTAAAACTAAAGGCAATCCAATGAAATGTTTGTGAACTACTCTACTGTTCAAAAGTTTGGGTTCAACCAGTGTTTTCCATGAAAAGTCACACTTTTATTCACCACCATGAGTTGTAAAATGAATAGAAAACATAGCCAAGACATTAACAAGGTTAGAAATAATTACTTTTCTAAGCGGCTAAACTGTTTCCAGCTGTGCTAACATGTTAGCATCAAGGGTTTTCTAATCATCCATTAGCAAACTCATTGAACCAATAGGCCTCTATACACCAAAAACCAGACATTTGCAGCTGGAATAGATATTTACAAGTGTATTTCTGGTTAGTTTAAAGTTATCTTCATTAAAAAAAGGTGTTTTTTCTTCTTTCTTTCAAAAAATAAGGAAATTTCCCCAAACTTTTGAATGGTAATGGAGTTAATTCCACCTATGAAGACTATTGGGTTGGGTTGGTTTGTATAAGTGTGTTTGTCTTGAGATAAAAAAACAACCTTTGAGTTGAAGTGAATTGCTGTGTTGTATAAATGTTTGTTGATATTAACCTGTGACATTGCACCAATGGGAAACAGGAGGTTTATTTCACTAAATGTCACTGAAGAACTGAACTGGAGTTGGTGACAGAGACTTCTATCTGTGAGAAAAAGCTAAAGTTTGTTGCTGAGTGGTTTTTACTGTATATCCACATGGTTTCATGGTGTTAAGATGATGCTGAGATGGAAAATGAAATCAATAAATCGTACTGTTTGACACCGAGCTGGGATTTGTGTTGATTGAGCACAGTTTCACACTGTTTAGGTTGGAATAAAAGAGAAAAAAAAAACAAAAAACAAATAAAGAAAATGGTTAAAAGGTGTGTATTAGCTGTTTTTTCTATTATTAATTGGCCATAAAACCCCAAAATGACAGTTTTTTCATATATAAATGTTAGTATATCACATTTCAACAACAAGGTAATTCAAAGTGCTTTATATAAAACATTAAAACATCAATATACACGTTAAATATACACGGTTGGGTTTATGTTTACGTAATCATTGGTCCATTATTGGTCCATAGTTGGTCCATTTTTGGTTCATAATTTGTCCATTATTAGTCTATCGCTGGTCCATTGTTGGCCTATTATTTGTCCATCATTGGTCCATTATTGGTCAATTATTGGTCCATCATTGGTCCATTATTGGTCCATTGTTGGTCCATTATTGGTCCATTATTGGTCCATCATTGGTCCATTGTTGGTCTATTATTGGTCCATTATTGGTCCATTGTTGGTCTATTATTGGTCCATCATTGGTCCATCATTGGTCCATTATTGGTCCATTGTTGGTCTATTATTGGTCCATTATTGGTCCATCATTGGTCCATTATTGGTCCATTGTTGGTCTATTACTGGTCCATCATTGGTCCATTATTGGTCCATTATTGGTCCATTATTGGTCCATCATTGGTCCATTATTGGGCCATTGTTGGTCTATTATTGGTCCATCATTGGTCCATCATTGGTCCATTATTGGTCCATCATTGGTCCATTATTGGTCCATTGTTGGTCTATTATTGGTCCATCATTGGTCCATCATTGGTCCATCATTGGTCCATTATTGGTCCATCATTGGTCCATTATTGGTCCATTGTTGGTCTATTATTGGTCCATCATTGGTCCATCATTGGTCCATCATTGGTCCATTATTGGTCCATCATTGGTCCATTATTGTTCCATAATTGGCCAATTACTGGTCCATCATTGGTCATAAAGTCATTCTCCATGTTAGGGACCGCCTGCAAATTACATGTTTCAGTAGAAATTGATTAATGAAAAATAAAATAAAAATGACTTTTCTCTGTTTGCTGTAACTAATGAACTAACTAGTACAGGTGAGGTTTTAGAGGAAAAACATATTTTAAATGGATGTAGTCCACATTTAATACCTGAAAATATTATATTATAATATTATAATTATAATTTATATCATTAGAATTAATATAATAATCTCTAAATAAAGTATTTAATTGATTTTATTGTAGAATTATTCACCTAATAGAGTAAATACAACTGAAACACAGTATTTAATAGGTTTTTACTGTAAAATGAATCACCTGTTAATATCACAATTAAAGAGTTAATTAGTTACCTAGGCAACGCTAATTAGTTACCTAGGCAACGCTAGTTAAATGAACCCGTTAAGCGTAATAATAACACTGATTTTACTGTTAACGCAGTAAATGCAGATGAAATATTTAATAGTTTTTATTGTCCAGCTCCTCTACTGTCAAATAAATGAGTTTCTGGTTAATTGCTGCTAATTAATAACCTCATATACGACTTTTATTACCAATAATATTGTTATTATAATGTCAAACTCTTTAAATGTGACCAGAAAACATCGGTGCAGCTGTTGATATGAGGATTAAATAACACCTGGATTAGTCGGGGGTGGAGGGTCCGGTCCGGCTATAAGAGTCGGTGGAGTCAGCTGGACATCATCAGTGTGTGTGTGTGTGTTACAGAGTGTGTGTGTGTGTTATAGAGTGTGTGTGTGTGTGTTATGGCTCTTTTCTTGGAGCCAGACTTGTCTTTACTGAACAGACAAAAGCAGCAGAAAAACCTGATGGACTTTAAGTTGTCGTTTGGAGACCAGGATCCATGTAAAGGTATAAAAATATTTGATATATGTGTAAATATTTAATCCATATTTATTAAATAGGCTGCGTTACTACATTATATGGAGGAAAACTCTGAAATTAATGGAAATAATGTTGTTTTTTGTCATTTAAAATTCCATTTGAGTCATTTTTCTTTACAAAAATCATGATTTTGTGCATTTTTTTTTTTACAAAAAATTAATGATAAATTTAATTTAATCCACCTAGAATATAAAACTAGCGTGTTTTTCTGTTTTTAGGGTTTTTAGGGACAGTTTTGACAACATGAAAATGGCTAAAATAATAAAATTATTTTAAATATGTGGAGGGAAAACACAAAAATCAGGATAAACTTAATTTAAAGAAAATCTTCCTAGTTTGGAAAGATCCTCAGCACATGATTAAATTAAACTGAATTTATTTATTATTTATTTTAATTTTATTTAATTTTTATTATTTTTAACAACAAAAAAGAAAAGTACAACAGTTTTACTGTAAAAATAGAACAAATAAATTAAAGTCATGGTGGAAAATGCAGCTAAAAAACAAAAAGCACAGAATTAAATTAAATAGTATTTGTAATTTTATAGTTAAATGATTAAATTAAACTGTATTTATTTTATTGTATTTATTAATTTTATAGTTAAACACCATGATTAAATTAAACATATTTATTTTATTTTATATTTAAACACCATGATTAAATTAATATTAATATAATATTAATATTAAGTATTTTTATTTAATTTTTTAATGTTATAGATAAATGATTAAATTAAAAGTATTTATTTTTTTTATTTATTTTTTTGTTTTATAGTTAAACACAATTAAATTAAACATATTTATTTTTAAAATTTATTTTATTTTATATTTAAACACCATGATTAAATTAAACATATTTTTTTATTTATTTTATTTTATTTTATATTTAAACACTATGATTAAATTAAACGTATTTATTTTTTTATTTTATTTTATATTTAAACACCATGATTAAATTAAACGTATTTTTTTTTAATTTATTTTATTTTATTTTATATTTAAACACCATGATTAAATAGCGTCCAAAAGAAAATAAAATGAATCATCTGCTGTTTTCTAATAAATTAAATTATTTTTAAAATATTCCTTTTAAAACTTGAAACTTAAACAAAGTTTTCTTAATCTTATGGATAAAAAAAAACATATTATTTAATTTTTACAGTTTAAATCTTTGAAGATGCATAAAAACCTAAAATATATTAATGACATAATTAATAAATTAGCTTAATTGATGCTTAATTGGCTTTGATTGGTTCCTGTTGGTTAATTAATTCATTATTATTCCCTAAGGGGTCCGGGCTGAGAGCGCCGCATCCTCTCCGGACCCGGACCTGGACCAGGACCAGGACCGGGTGTGCGGGTCCATGGAGGGTCAGAGGAAGAGGAAGAGGACCATCTTCAGCCGGGCCCAGCTGTCGGAGCTGGAGCAGGTCTTCAACGTGACCCCGTACCCCGACATCAGCCTCAGGGAGCGGCTGGCGGCTCATACCCACCTCCCTGAGAGCAAGATCCAGGTGAGTCCACGTCACGGATCCACGGAGGGAGCACCTGAAGGGTCCTAGAGGTCAAATCAGGACCTTAAACTAAATGAAAACAGGACCTTAATAAGATTTTAAAAAATAATCTCCATACACATCCATGTTTTTTTCTGTAATAAAACCAACAAAAAGTGTAGAATAATTCATTAAACTCGTCCCATTTCCCTTCAGGTTTGGTTCCAAAACCGAAGAGCCAGAAGTATCAAGACTGGGAGACTCCCCAAGTCCACCAAGCCTGTCCTAGGACCTAGAGTACTCATGGAGTCCCCCTCGGGGCCCGTGGCCTCGGCTTTCCCTCCACAAACCACCCTGGCCGATATTTTCCGGCCAGACCACAACCACCCCTGCGAGGACGTCCCTCAGATCTACTCGGACTGGATCCAGATCTACAGCAACCAGTCCTCCTCGTCGCTCCACCAGCAGCCCCCGAAACTCCCAGAGTCCTGTCTCTGGGAGGAAGACCACCACCAGCGGCAGCACCTGGGATCCGGTCTCTCTGGGTTCCTGCCCGGTTCGATCGGCAGGCAGACCCACCACCCGGCCTCCGCCCGACCATACCAGACCTTCAGGAACTTCAAGCCTCAGGCCCTGACCACGTCCGGGTCTCATCAGGGCTCCGGAGGTGGGGGTCACGGTTCTGTAGACCAGGTGGTTCCATCCCACCCTCAGCCGGTGTACTGGGAGGTGGGTCAGGGCCAGGGACACCACCACCACCACCACCACCATCCACAAATGGGACCACAGACCTCCATGGGCTACATCTCAGACCTGATCTACAACGCTGCTATTGTCACCAACTTTCTGGAATTCTGATGAGTCAGAATATGGAGAAAGACTCGTTTAAAACCGGAAATATTTGTGATTAAGACTCATATTTTTGTCGGACTCCTTTATTTTTCCCTTTATACTGTGGACTGTTCATCAAATACACCTTTAATGGCACACCAGTGGCGATTCCTCTAAGACCACAAGGGAAGCTCCAAATAAGTGGTCAAATACGTACGATTGTGTTTACATTTCATTGACTAAACGTGTTCAACCTTAGTTCAGAATCAGCTGCTTTTCCAGGTCATAACAGGACTTTCTTCACATTTATTCAATCAGCGTCAGTACATTAACATCTTAGGACACATTTATGGCGATGCCGCTCTTCAGTCGTTGGTTTCTGTGCGCAAATAATGCATTTATGCTTTTATGGTGTCTCAGTTGATTGACACCAAGCATGAGCTAATGGAAGCATGGAGTCAGGAGATAGCTAGTTTGAAAGCCAACGAAGACCAATTACTAAAGTTTGACCACCTTTGGTTTGACGGATAGAAGTGAGACCCAATTGAAATGTATAAAAACGAGTCCCAAGAATCCCTGGAAAGATACCGTGTTGGTAGATCCAGGCTTTAACCTCTTAAGACATATTCATTTATGGCAAAAGTACACTTCAGGCATTGGTTTCTATGCACAAATAATGCTAAAATTAAGGTCTTGAAGTTGTTTCGCATCAATTGACACCATGTACAAAGTTACCTTGAAACCCAATGAGGACCAACTACGAAGGTTTGACCACCTTTGGTTTGATGGACAGCAGAGTGACCCAATGGAAATTTACCATGAAAATCTGATAGCCAATTAAAGCCAGGGTTTTAGAATGATATGTGACATGTGGGATGTGGGACCTGTGCTACTAAGAAATTGACGGTATCATTTTCTCAAATACAAACCAACGATCACTCGAGTATTTTCAAGTTTCATTCTGTTGTTCTGGGACGAGTTGATCTGGAGTTTTTTTATCTATGTAAGTTTTTCTATGTTAAAAATACTTTATTATTGTGAAATTATGGAAACTGCTCTGGAGTTTGGAGACTTGGACTTCTGTCACTCTGCTCTTACTCTTCCGAACAAGCAGCTAGCTAAGAAGCTAACAAGCTAACAAGCTGATCTAGGCCAAAAATGAGCTTCCTCTCCTTGAAAAACCAGCAGTTGCCACTGGTAGAATTATTTTCCTGTTGTAGTTGTTCTTGATTTGTCCTTGAAATTGTCTTTAGAATGTTCCAGTCATGTTTTAAATATGTCATTTTTTATTTTATCCCAACCCTCGGTTGAATTTACAGTATTTTACAATTGCGTTGGCTCAGTTTTCAATGTGCAAAAGTCTGAATAAAAAACTCCAAAGTGATCAAACGAATCATTAATTTAGACACATTATAAAATCACATGTTCAGTACATTAGATGCTGTAAAAGTTTATTCTCAACCTGTAGAATTATATTAAATATTAGCAGATAAATAGCATCATAGCTAATTAATTTGCCACCACATATTTCTAATGTTAAAGTATTTCCTTCATTTTTTTCAATACAATAAAGGAAATGAAAGTTTGTACTCCACATCATTTTAAATATGGACGTCTACATATACTATATAGCTAGCTACATATTGCTAATCTCTTTTTTTCATTGTTTATTGGGTTTTTTAAGAACATAAAATTGTGTCATTAGGGCATTTAGAGCATGATATAAAGCTCCAGATTCAGGTCAACAAGGGATTAGCTTAGTAAAGGTCTTCAGATTTACGTAATATGGACTCCAGGTTACGTAAAGTTATGTTGGGGAGATTTAAAAGGGTAGATTGTGTAAAGGATTATTCTTAGTAGCTGAATTAATAGGAAATATTCATTTAGGGTCAATTTGCATCAAGATATTTGACCAATTGTGGTAAATTTAACAAAGAAAAAGACAGAGATTGGAAACGTACAAAATAACATCATCTGCATAAAGTGAGACCCTCAGATTCAATATAATGTATATGGTGGTAAATATAAGGTGGTTATTACAAATAGAAACTGTGTCCTTATGTGTTTAAAAGTTATTATATGGACAATATATATGACTTTAACGACCTCATAACATCATGAAAACTGATAAATATTGGAAACCCCCTCTCCGTAGTTTTATTTTATAGTAGGAACATGAAATTTGGTGCATGTGTCTTGTCCAGAAACACATAAAAATCTCAAAAAAGCCAAACAGGATGTCGGCCATTTTGAGTTGAAGTTCCCAAAATCTCACGTCTGGACGAACTCGTCCTGCAGATTTTATCAAACCTCAAAACTGGTCAGCGCACAGGTCAAAGGTCGCATGGGCTAAATGCCTCTATAGCGCCCCCTATATCTATAGCTACTGATGCTTCCTAACCTAGCCCTCTATTGCATAGTGTTACCATGGCAACACTTACTTTATCTTAATTTTTCCCCAAAAAACTGATATAAAACCTATGTTTTTACAATTAAGTGTGAAAAGGAGGCTTTTATTTTGAAGGACGGAGTGACATAACCAGGATATCCCTATTGCTTATTGACTTTTAACATGTTAGCTTCACTTTCTCACAACTTTTATTCAAAATTTGGGGAAATTTTCACCAAAAATTTAACTATTTATTGATTTTTTTAACATTTAAGTCAATTTTTCTTACATATTCATACAATATATCTATTATTTAGGCGATTCTAAGTAATAAAACCACAGTTTTTTACCATTTTTAAGTAATATTTCATGCCAGAGAGGGTTAATAAAGAACTGTTAACAACAAGAACAATTAAGTGTGAAAAGGAGGCTTTTATTTTGAAGGACGGAGTGACATAACCAGGATATCCCTATTGCTTATTGACTTTTAACATGTTAGCATCACTTTCTCACAACTTTTATTCAGAATTTTGGAAAATTTTCACCAAAAATTTAACTATTTACTCATTTTTTTAACATTTAAGTCAATTTTTCTTATATATTCATACAATATATCTATTATTTAGTCGATTCTAAGTAATAAAACCCCAGTTTTTTACCATTTTTAAGTAATATTTCATGCCAGAGAGGGTTAATAAAGAACTGCACAGTGTTACCATGGCAACAGTTACTTTATCTTCATTTTTCCCCAAAAGCTGTGATATAAAACCTATGTTTTTACAATTAAGTGTGAAAAGGAGGCTTTTATTTTGAAGGACTGAGTGACATAACCAGGATATCCCTATTGTTTATTGACATTTAACATGTTAGCATCACTTTCTCACAACTTTTATTCAGAATTTTGGAAAATTTTCACCAAAATTTAACTATTTACTCATTTTTTTACATTTAAGTCAATTTTTCTTATATATTCATACATTATATCTATTATTTAGTCGATTCTAAGTAATAAAACCCCAGTTTTTCACCGTTTTCAAGTAATATTTCATGCCAGAGAGGGTTAATAAAGAACTGTTAACAACAAGAACAATTAAGTGTGAAAAGGAGGCTTTTATTTTGAAGGACGGAGTGACATAACCAGGATATCCCTATTGCTTATTGACTTTTAACATGTTAGCATCACTTTCTCACAACTTTTATTCAAAATTTGGGAAAATTTTCACCAAAAATGTAATTATTTATTTATTTTTTTAACATTTAAGTACATTTTTCTTATATATTCATACAATATATCTATTATTTAGTCAATTCTAAGTAATAAAACCCCAGTTTTTCACCATTTTTAAGTAATATTTCATGCCAGAGAGGGTTAATAAAGAACTGTTAACAACAAGAACAATTAAGTGTGAAAAGGAGGCTTTTATTTTGAAGGACGGAGTGACATAACCAGGATATCCCTATTGCTTATTGACTTTTAACATGTTAGCATCACTTTCTCACAACTTTTATTCAGAATTTTGGAAAATTTTCACCAAAAATTTAACTATTTACTCATTTTTTTAACATTTAAGTCAATTTTTCTTATATATTCATACAATATATCTATTATTTAGTCAATTTTAAGTAATAAAACCCCAGTTTTTCACCATTTTTAAGTAATATTTCATGCCAGAGAGGGTTAATAAAGACCAAAGATTCTCCGTCCAACTCATCCTCCTGTTTTCCTGCTCTAAGCTGAGCTGTTTAATGCTGTAACCCTGGCTGTATTATCCCTAAACATCATGATTAAAATGATTCTTTGTTGTAAGATACAAGTCAAAATATATTGTTTTTTATATCTCTCTAAGGATGATGGACAGGAGGAGGGGGAAAAAAATGAAAAAATAAGAAAATTAGAGCCAGAGCTCCGAGTCGATCAGCTTATTCTGGATTTAAGTTCAGAAATATTACATGAGAGGCATAAAACAGCATGAATATGACAGCAGCCGACACTGATCTCCGCATATCATCTTTAATACCGAATAATCTTTCGATGAACCTTTAAACCTTTTTTCTTTGTGTGTTCCAGATGTAGTTACAGGTTTTAATCCTCCGACAAACAGGAGGATAGTTTACAGGGAATATGAATTCATATCTCAAGACTGGATCAGGGAACACGGATCCTCTCCTTTATTTATCGAGTGTAATTCACTTTAAACGCGGTGACGTATAATAAAATATAATGAAATATGATCAAACATGAGCACGGATCAGTTGATTCCCACATCTGTCAGGTAGAGAGGAATGATCAAATAAACGGAATTATTATCTGAGACCACAGCTGGTGCAGAGTTGGAGGAAAAACAGAAAAAAACGACTTATTTTTGCTGTTTTTCCTGAGTTTTCACCTGCATCAATGATCTTTATGAGGGAATGGAGTGTGTCTATAGGGAAAGCTCAGAAAACAGCTGGAAAAGGTGAATTTATTTAATTATTTTTAATTATTTTTAGCGTTTAGACACAGGAAAAAGACAAAAGTTGAATCAATGTAAATTAATTGGGTTACGTAGTAAAGTAAAGTAAGTAACGCCTAAAGAAATTAAATTTATATTAAATTAAGTTGGAGTTACTTTAATTTACTAAATTAATTAAAACTAACTGCATTTATTTAATTATTTTAAATTATTTTTATAGTTTAGACAGAAAAAAGAAAAAGGTTGAATCAATTATTATTATTTATTATTTTTATCGTTTAGACACAGAAAACATTTAAATTAAATTATTACATTAGGTTGAATCAACCTAAATTAAATAGGTTCACTGGAATTAAATAATAATTTAAAGTAACTCCAACTTATTAATTTTAACTGTTTCATTCATCATTTGGTAACACTTAAATAAATTAAGTTGAATGATATTAAATTAAGTTGGAGTTAGTTTAACTTACTAAATTAATTAAAACTAACTGCATTTATTTAATTATTTTAAATTATTTTTATAGTTTAGACAGAAAAAAGAAAAAGGTTGAATGAATTAATTGGGTTCACTGGAATTACATAATAATTTAAAGTAGAAGTTCATTATTTGGTAACACCTAAATAAATTAAATTTATTGATATTAAATTAAGTTGGAGTTTAATTTACTAAATTAATTAAAAGTAACTACATGATTAATGCTAATTTATTTATTTAATTTTTAATTATTTTTATTGTTTAGACACAGAAAAATAAAAAAAATAGTTAAATTAATTAGGTTCACTGGAATTAAATAATAATTTAAAGTAAGTTCAACTTATTCATTTTAATTAATGTTTTATTCATTATTTCGTATCAACTAAATAAATTAAATTTATTAATATTAAATTAAGTTGGAGTTATTTTAATTTACTAAATTAATTAAAACTACATTATTAATGCTAATTTATTGATTTATTTTAAATTATTATATTATCAATTAGAAATTTTTAAAAAATTAGGTTGAATCAACCTAAATTAATTAGATTCACTGGAATTAAATAATAATTTAAAGTAACTCCAACTTATTAATTTTAACTGTTTCATTCATCATTTGGTAACACTTAAATAAATTAAGTTGAATGACATTAAATTAAGTTGGAGTTAGTTTAATTTACTAAATTGTGCAAAGTGCAAAACCAAAAAAAGCTCCAGACGTTTTTAGACTTGATGATTTTATTGAACACAAATATTTTTACATCTGAACAGAAATAATCATAAAAAAATCATTTCACAGAGAAACAAAACAAATAAATAATAAAATAATCAGGTGGAATCCAGCAGGGAAAGGATTTAACTCCAAATATGGTGGTCACAACTTTATTTAAAAAGACTCTCTCAACAAAACCATTCCTTGCTAAATCAGCATATTTTAATTGGGTGGAAAAACACTTTTAAATGAAAAAAACGAGTTTTTCCTGCAGAGTCGGAGTGAGAGGTCTGTCTATGAGGAGGATCTGTGGTGGTCCACTGAAGACCAGAGTGGTCCAGGTCCTCGTTAGGGGGCTGCTACTGGTTTTACTTGTGGTTTTTACTGGTTTTCATGTTTTTTTTACTGGTTTTCCTTGTTTTTTTGGCTGATTTGCCTCGTTTTTACTGATTTTCCTCGTTTTTACTGGTTTTCCTTGTTCATTTACTGGTTTTCCTTGTTCATACTGGTTTTCCTTGCTGGTTCTCCTGCTACGGTTCCCCCAGTTCTCCCTCCATGGTCCGGACCAGGACGTAGAGCTCAGCCAAACCCACCACAGACGCTGTGATCACCGCTGATATCACCCTCTATAAGAACAAAAGCCATGTTATAGAACATTTATAGCCACAAAAGGTAAAATTTCACTCTATATTCACAGTATTTCTCAGAATTTCTGGTTTATTTCCCAGGAATTATGCAACATAAAATATGCTGAGATGTGCAGAAACGTGTGATATATTGATGATTACGCAGGAATTTATGTGAAATCATGAAAAATCATGAGAAACTGGAGGGAGTTGAAGCGGCAGAAAGCGAAAAGTATATATATATATATATATATATATATATATATATATATATTCATATATTCATATATATTCATATTTGACTGTGTATATGACAGCAGGAGAGAGTGAATTAATACTGTCCCATGGACTTAGGGGGCCTTTTAGGGGTTTTTAGGTGGTTTTTAGGTTTTTTTTTAGGGGGCTTTAGGGTTTTTTTTAGGTGGTTTTTAGGTTTTTATTAAGGTGGTTTTTAAGGGAGTTTTTAGGGGGTTTTAGGGATTTTTTTAGGTGGTTTTTAGGGATTTTTTAGGTGGTTTTTAGGGTTTTTTAGGTGGTTTTTAGGGTTTTTTAGGTGGTTTTTAGGGTTTTTTAGGTGGTTTTTAGGGTTTTTTTAGGTGGTTTTTAGGGTTTTTTTAGGTGGTTTTTAGGGTTTTTTAGGTGGTTTTTAGGGGTTTTTTAGGTGGTTTTTAGGGTTTTTTAGGTGGTTTTTAGGGTTTTTTTAGGTGGTTTTTAGGGTTTTTTTAGGTGGTTTTTAGGGTTTTTTAGGTGGTTTTTAGGGTTTTTTTAGGTGGTTTTTAGGGGTTTTTAAGGGAGTTTTTAGGGGGCTTTTTAGGGGGGTTTAAGTGGTTTTTAGGGGTTTTTTAGGTGGTTTTTATTTATTTTTTTACATTTACACACATTTTAACATTTTTGTTAAAATTTAATCAGTTTAATTCCAATTAATACCTTATAGATTTATATTGACTGTATATATGACAGCAGAGAGTGTATTAATACTGTCCCATGTTTAAAAAACACTCAATCCACAGAGAAACATCCACAGCCTGTATTCAGAAACTGAGCCTTAAAACAAGCAGTCATGACTCATGTGAAGTTGTGATGTCACAACTATACAGTCACCATTTAAGCCATTTAAAGAGGAGGAGAAAGAAGAATACTTTGAATACTTCAAATCTAGTTAGTGATGTTAAATTTCCACAATAAAACACAGGAAAGTGTAGAATATGGGACATTTAACAGCTTTTCTGCAGTAATGGACTTAAATAAACCAAGTTTCTCTGGTTAATTAATCCCCGTCTGTATATCAGCATGGATGAAGCCTGATGTCTGGGTCTTTTCTAGGACTAGAGCTCTAGAGCTCAGCAGAACCTCATGATCTAGACCTGGTTAGTTCCAGTAGGAGGAGGATGTTTCTTACCGCTGCCGTCTCAGTGAACAGATACTGACTCCCCATGTAGGAACAAGCGAACGCAGCGACGACCGTCACCAGGAAGTTAAACACCGTCACCGCGGCGGCTTTGGCTGATCTCACTGTAGGAAACAGGATTTAATGTTAGAATTATATGAAATAAACCGGTTTGATGGAACCAGGACGCAGTTAAACGATGTAGCAGCAGAATTAACGTGAAATAATGAAGAAAACTGAGAATTCTCAATGATTTAACAGGAAAAACATGATAAAACATCACAAATCAAGGGAAAAAATATAAGAAATAGTTGAATTTAATTTGATTTTTAGTCTTATTTAATTTCACAATTAGTCACAAATAGTTTTTAATATTAAAACTAATTAAAGATTATGTTCTAATATTGAGACAATTGGCTTTTAATCCATGTTAATTGATATATATCAACCAGAAGGCCGACGAGTCGAGCACAGAGTGATATCGATGGATCACAGGAATATAAATAAATTAATGTAGTAGATCAATCGTTTGACCTCTGACCTTGTTGTCCAAAATCTGCCAGAGTTCCACTTCTGTTCACTTCCTGAGGAGAAAAAAGAGAAATAAACAGGTTTTAAAATCACATTTCAGGTTTTTAATGCAGTTATTTTATTTTTAATTTATTTTTTTATTTAGTGAGATTTATTCTCTGGATGTTTTTTTTGATCTTTATATATTTGTTACATTGTTACAGATAAAACACTTAAAAAAAACTTTATTTAAAACTTAAAATTGACCCAAATCAGGAAAAAAAAACATAAAAATGATCAAATTATAATTTAATATTAATTAATAACTTTCCTGTTTGTCTGTATTTATCAAATATTATATAAACGTAATTAAAAATAAGACTTTATTGAAGGTATTTATTGATTAAACTATTTGCCTAAAAGTCTTTATAGATTAGATAAAACTTTATTGATCTGCATCACTGTTAACAAATTTAAAATACACAAACAGAAGAGCAATATTTAAAAAAAAACACTGTAAATACCAAAAAAATAATAATAAATAAATAAAATAAATAAAAAATAATTAAATTATTATTAATTAATTAAAATATTGATTTAATAAATTAAATTTATTAATTTTAATTATTTTAATTTATTAAAATTAAATTATTTTAATTAATTAAAATAATTTAATTTTAATAAATTAAATTAATTGCAATTAATTAATTTCATTAAAATAATTTAATTTTAATAAATTAAATTAATTAAAATGAATTAATTTAATTAAAATTATACAATAATTTTAATTTATTAAAATTAAATTATTTGAATTAATTAAAATAATTTAATTTTAATAAATTAAATTAATTAAAATTAATTAATTTAATTAAAATTATAGAATAATTTTAATTAATTAAAATAATACAAATATTATTATTTTAATAAATTAAATGAATTACAATTAATTAATTTTAATTAATTAATTTATTGTATTTTAATAAATGTGTACTAACCATTATAAACCTGCACATTATGAGGTAGATGAGTAGAATAAATAATAAATAAATTGCATAAATATAAACTATATTATATCTATGAGCATAATACAAGTATAATAAATAGAAACTATAAATTATATATACATAAATAAAGGAATAATATACATTTTCTCCTTTAACGCTGCAGGAAATGACGCTTCAGGAGCAGAAACTATACTAAACTATATAATATATATAATATATATAATTATTATTATAAGTGATTTAACGGTTTCTCAGACATTTGACCTGCGTGTTGACGTTGCGTGTGATGCGGTTATATTCCTCGTTGGCCAGTTTAGTTTTGATTTTCTCCAAACGAGCGACGAGCTCCGGGTTCTGAAGCAGAAAGAAAGAATTAAATTATTAAATTAAACTAAAAAACATTGAATAATATCCCTTTAAGGTGCATTCAGGGCAGATAGAAATGTCATTTATAGTGATTATTGATCATTATTCTTGATTTTGCTGCAGATATAAACAGTAAAAGGCTTTTCTGTTGCTGTGAGTGTTTTATAAAAATGAAAAATACAACAAATATAAAACAGAATAAGTGTTTTAATGCTGGTTCCACTCACTCTGGGAGGTTTTATGACCTCAGGGAGATGCAGAGAACTGTCCTCCAGGAACTCATGCAGGTAGAAAGGATGCCCTGTTAGAGAGAGAAATAACAAATATCATTAATAATGACTTTAATCTCATTAATAATGACTTTAATCCCATTAATAATGACTTTAATATCATAAATAATGACTTTAATCTCATTAATAATGACTTTAATCCCATTAATAATGACTTTAATATCATAAATAATGACTTTATTACCATAAATAATGACTTTATTACCATAAATGACTTTATCTCATAAATAATGACTTTAATCTCATTAATAATGACTTTATTCTCATAAATAATTACTTTAATCCCATAAATAATGACTTTAATCTCATAAATAATGACTTTAATCTCATTAATAATGACTTTAATCTCATAAATAATGACTTTAATCTCATAAATAATGACTTTAATCTCATTAATAATGACTTTAATCTCATAAATAATGACTTTAATCTCATAAATAATGACTTTAATCTCATAAATAATGACTTTAATCTCATTAATAATGACTTTAATCTCATAAATAATGACTTTAATCTCATAAATAATGACTTTAATCTCATTAATAATGACTTTAATCTCATAAATAATGACTTTAATCTCATTAATAATGACTTTAATCTCATTAATAATGACTTTAATCTCATAAATAATGACTTTAATCTTGTAAATAATAATCTGATGGAGGACAAAAATACTAATTATATGAATAATAATGCATTTAAAAGTGATCTTGTTTCATTTTTTATTGTAAATAACTGCATCTTTGCATTTTAACATCCTATTTTTATAACTACTGGATTTATTAAAGCATATTACACTTTAACACATACTTAAATTTTAATCTGGTATTTAATTTATATTTGTATTTGTATTTTCTACCTGGTTAAATAAAGGTTAATTTAAAAAAATAGGCAAAAAATAAAATATCTTCAGTAAAACGTCCTATAGGACATTTTAATTAATTAAAATAATTTAATTATTTTTTTTTTTTTTAATTTAATTTTAATAAATTAAATTAAAATTAATTAATTTAAATAAAATCATAAAATAATTTAAATTTATTAAAATTAAATTATTTTAATTAATTAAAATAATAATAAAGTTAATAATAAGTTAGTAATAATAAAGTAAAATTATAAAATAATTCTAAAGAGTGATTTTAATAGAATTTAAACGATGATTTAGGACTAAAACTAAATTTAAGGTCAAAGATGTTTAATTTCCTTAATTTCTTTATATTTATCTGCATATTTATTGAGTTTAATGACATGCAAAGCGTTTTATATTAAGTTATTATTAAATTATAACTAACCTTTATTACTCACCAGTAGAACTTGATAATAGAATCACGTTTAGAGCTTGATGAAAGATGTTAAATCGTCATTTTATCCTGATTTGGGGAACAATAATTATAATATAATGATGATATTTCACCTCTAATTAAAACTGGTCCTCACCTTCCGCCTCCAGGTGCTTCTTCAGTTTTCTCGCCGTCCTGAAACGCATCGTCTTCGGCTCCGTTTGCTCCAGAATTTCCTCCAGTTCTCGTCTCAGTTCTTCGGATAAGTTCGAGTCTTTTTCCCGCAGCAGCTTCGAGATCCTGGTTCTGAACTTGTCTCCAACCACAAACGCAGACGCCATGATGTTTTTAAACGGTTCTTTTCTCGATAAAACGAACCTTTATGTTGTTTTCAGCATCCGGCGTCGAATTATTGTTAATTAAATATATTTATTTAATCGGTTTTCTGCTGTTTTGCGTCGATTTTCAGCCTTTAATCATCGCTGTAAACATTAGAAGCGGAATCAGCGGCCATGTTGTTTCCTTGTGACGCAGTGACGTAGCTGTCACGTGACAGTGCTGCCTTCATGGACTCCAGGAAACTCCTGAACAACTTCATTACCTTATTATTACTTTATTATCATGTTATTACGACTTTATTATCTTATAATTACAACGTTATTCTCATATATTATTTATTTAGTAACAAGACTTTATTGTCTTATTATTCTTATGTTATTAAAACCTTGTTACAACTTTATTCTCATATTATTATGAGTCTATTCTTGTATTATTACAACTTTATTATCATTATCAACCTATTCTCGTATTATTATAACTTTATTCTCATATTATTCCAACGTTATTATTGTTGCAATATGACTTTTTTTCCCTATATTATTATAATAACTTTATTCTCATATTATTCTGACTTCATTCTCGTATTATTCCTTTATTGTTATAACTTTCTAATATTCTAATTCTAATATTATTATTACTAATATTATTACGTCTTTATTCTCTTATTGTTATGACTTTATTCTTGTAATATTACAGCTCTAATATCATTATTACAACCTTATTTTTTATATTATTATGATTTCATTCTCATATTATTACAACTTTATACCCATAGTATTACCTTAGACTGTATATATCATTATTACAATGTAGAATGAGTAAATTAATAAATAAATAAAATGTATTATTCATTGAATAAATTGCTTTCTGTACTAATTTATATTTTATTTTCTAATTTAGGTGACGCCATCAGGGTAGGCTTATTAAAATATGGGTGAATGAATACAGGAAATTAATAAATATGGAAGCAAATATATATATTACTACCTTCGTTCCAGGCCCCTGAAAGCAGCACCAGTAGCTTTTCTGCGCATGCGCGTGACGCGGGCGCTTTGACCGTGGTCCCGGGACAGCAAAGATGGCGGCGTGTGCGCTACGCCGCGGCTTGCTAACGGTCAGTAAATACAACAGAAAACACGCTCACCGGATACTCAGCGTGGCTGACAGCGGCGGCGGCCTGGAGGTCTACAGGCCGCGGACACAGTGCCGGGCCTGCGGGCTGACCGGCGGCCTGCAGCCGCGGAGATTCATGTCCTCACGGTAAGGGACGCAGCGTCAGAGCTAGCGGCTAACGGGAGCTAAATAGCTAACGACATTAGCTAAGTACGTGCTCTTCAAGATGGCACCGTAGCCACGTTTCTGTGGAGGGGGCAGGTGCTGTTTTTGTGCTGCGGCCACCTCCAGTAATCAGGATATACATATTATACCAAAAACATTAAATTAATTAAACTTTTATTGGAGAAACGAGCTTTAAATTGTGCTTGAAGTGTGAGAATCTCCAGGTTTCTGAGGCAACTGGATGGTGTTTTTGCGACAGTCAAAGATGATTTACGATGCATGCGAACACTGGAGGAGTGCGCATTGCTGTGTTTGTCTATATATTAAAATAAATACATATATAATTGTATTTAGTGGAAAATAAAAGCTGAATCCTCCTTATATCAGAAACATATTTGTCCCTAAACCATTCTAAGCTTTGATTATTTTATAATTGTGTTTTTTTGGCTGATGTAATCCACTTTATTTGGTCTTTATTTCTAATTTAATTGCAGCTTTCTGATATATATATAAACAGATATCCACCTCTGCTGTTCATTAGCTTTACAGGCAATTATCCAGCATTGGTTGAGCAACACCTGACCCTGAACTGCATCCAGAATCAATAACTGTGACATGTTAGATCAGGCTGATAGAAACGCCTCGTAATGATTTATTTCACTATAATTCCACAGTAACAGACTGTAGAACTATTTGTAAAGACGCCTGCTATAATTAAAAAATATATAATAATAATTTAGTGGTATTTATTACCTTATATGTGTATTATTTTCCATTTGCATGTGAATTTATTTAATTTAAAACTATATATTGAGGTGAAAATTAATGTCATTACTATTACATACAATCTAAACAGGCAGGAAGCTAAAAACACAAGAATATGTTGAAAGAAAGGGTCTAATAACTGTGTTTTAAAGGCATTTTGAGTTAATGCCGTGTTTAGAGCTGCAGATTTCAATTATATTTCTGATTTTTGACTGGAAAAAATAGCATAGGTAAGACATAATTTATAGTTTTGTGAGTAAAACGGAAAGGTTCTTGGAAAGTGTTTCGAGTGAGTGTTCATCCTATATAGACAAGCTTTGTACCTTTTATGTAGCTCAGAGTTATGAGCTTTAAAGCTTGGGGTTGAAATAATTAACCCCACCCATGTCACATGATTTCATCCTGTGGAAATTCAGGAAAACTCGAGTTTTAGGGTATTTTTTACTGGTCTTGTAGCAGTAAATGTGACATGAGCCTATAGTTGGTTGCGGTATTCTAGTTAAATTTAGTGAAATCGGTGAAACAGCACAGGATTCCTGTGGTATTGAGAGTTATGGAAGTGACATTATAAGACTTTTCGCTCAGTGGACATGATTCACACAGCTATATCCATGGAAGCAGCTTTTCAGCCTGGAACTTCCCCTTTTTTTTCTTTATATTTAGCTGAAAATAATCCAGTTGATGACTGAGAGTCAGGAGGCAAAGTGTTGAAATCATATCTAGAACTCGCCGAATTCCAATAAACAGCATCAGTTTTGGTGCTATGTTATATGTAGAGAGTTTGTTGATGGGCAAAAGTGACAGTTTCCATGTTTTAATTCCTCTCCACTATGTTTAAAGTTAATTTCATTGAGTTACACGTGATGCATTTTGTTCTTTTTACTATTTTTACATAGCAATGTCGAGTAGTAATAGAAGTAATAGAAGTCAATAGCAGCCATAGAACAACCGAAAGCTGTGATATTTGGTATTCTGATTGGGGACATTCCTCTGATTAATGTCACCAAATTTCATGTCAATGCTTCAAACTCTCTTGCGCCACCAACTGGTCAAAGTTGGAGGTACATTTATGCATGTAATTTTTCCACCATTTTGGATTTTATCCAAAACACTTTAAAAGTTTCCTCAGGTGACAAATTTTGTATGATTTGATATCAAACTTGACACAAATCATCTTCAAAGAAAGACTTATAAAGGTTTGGTCCCATTTGGATATAGCAATGTTAAATTGGGACCAAACATTGAAGTGTTTGTTAGTTTTCTTATATTTTATTCCGTAATGGAAGTGAATGGCAGCCATAGACCAACCGAAAGTTGTGATATTTGGTATTCTGATTGGGGACATTCCTCTGATTAATGTCACCAAATTTCATGTCAATGCTTCAAACTCTCTAGCGCCACCAACTGGTCAAAGTTGGAGGTACATTTATGCATGTAATTTTTCCACCATTTTGGATTTTATTAAAAACACTTTAAAAGTTTCCTCAGGTGACAAATTTGGTCCGATCGATATCAAACTTGACACAAATCTTCTTCAGACCAAGACTCATAACTACATCACTTTTTGTCTTTGAGACTAAAACTGCTTCGACCGTAACAGCCAATCGAAATTTGAGGCAAATCCGTCAAACAGGAAGTGAACTCGTATCTCATCAATACTTCCATGAATCAAAACCAAACTTACTACGTGTACTCCAGACCCCATTGGGAGGATGCTCAAAAAATCTGGTGACCTTTAACCTCTGGTTTATATCTCATGAGGTTAGGAACAAAAACTCCAATGCCCATTTTCCAAGGTCAGCATAAGTATTCGGCCGCCATATTGGATTATATCAAAATCCGCAATAATATTCCACTGGCCACATATTTTAGCTGATCACCACCAAACCTGACCGGGGTTTAGAGCCTGAAACATGTAACGACGTGAATTTATCTGTCAGAGCCAATGGAATTTGATGTTTGAAGCCACCAAACAGGAAGTGGCTTCATATCTCGGCCAAACTTTACTGTTTTGACTTCACCTATGACTGAACTGCATCTGCTTGGCCTCTATTTTCTGGGGTTTTTTGGTAACTGAAAACCTCCTCAGACCTGTTTTTGCTGTGGTTAGAAGCCGATGTGTCTGGTATTAACACAAAACCCAATGTTTACCCATTTCGTTTTGACTCATGACATGACCAAGCACTTTTTCTGGTTGCCTCCCTCCACCTGATCACATGATCAGAGGCTGCGGTTTTAACACCATCGTCGGTGATGTGGGGAGATCTGTACACTCCACTCTTAACATTTATTGATTAAGCTGCAGCAGCATTACTCTAAAAGCCACTCGAGTCGAGGTTTTCGACGTCGTCGGCAGACATTTCTTTTTTTTTTTCAGGATCTTGGCGTTAGGCCACTGACTGCAGAGAGAAACCAGTGGGTCTAGTTTCTGTAGTTGTCATTTGATTTATTAGAAGAGGAGGTGGTGCAATTCCAGAACTTGATGACGCTTAATCAATAAATCATAGCTCCTTAACATTTTGTTAGCCTGGAAGCTAATAGTCCAAAGTCCTGGTTTAATGTGTCATGTGACAGATTTTTTAATCTCAAAACCCAGGAAAAAAGGTCAATTAGTCGATTATTTTCCACCTATTACATTAATCACCAACTATTTTGATTATATATTAATGGATTCATGGATTTATGAACCAAACAACTAATTGATTAATCGTTTAAATCAATAGATTTAAGATGCCGCTCTATAATAAATAACCTTTTATATACAAATCTTGAAATATTAAGGTTTATCGTCATTAATGAAAAGGGCTAAAATGTCAGTTTATAGGTTGAAACTTTATATTATATTATATTATATTTAGTTTTTAAAGATTAAATACACTTTTATATATATTCATTTATAGCTGCAATGATTAGTCGACTAATTGATGAATTAATTGATTCGTAGCCAACTTTTTTGATTATATATTAATGGATTTGAGTCATTTTTAAAGTAGAAAATGTCCAAATTCTCTGGTTCCAGCTTCTCTTCTCTGGTTAGGAAATAACCAGAGAAGAGTTTCTTTAATTTTCTATAACAATAAACTGATGATCTTTGGGTTCTGGACCATTTTATGAACCAAACAACTAATCGATTAATCGTTTTAATAATCTATAGATTAATTAACTATCAAAGTAGTCGTTAGTTGCAGCTCGATGTCTCATAATATAACAATAATTATGATTATAATGCGATATTAACACATATAGTCTTATTAAAGCTTAGTAAGAATTAATTTGATTAATTAACGATTAATTGATTAGTTACCAGATATTACATTAATCGCCAATTATTTAAAATGTCTAAATGTCTAAATTCTCTGGTTCCAGCTTCTCAAATCTGATTATTTTCAGTTTTTTTAGTCTATTTTACTGATTTTATGAACCAAACAACTAATAGATTACTTCTTTCAATCATTAATTGATTAGTTTACATTAATCACCAACTATTTAGATAATCAAATTATGGATTCGAGCCATTTTTAAAGAAGAAAATGTCCAAATTCTCTGATTATTCTCTGGTTTCTTTACTCTTCTATAATAGTAAACTGATGATCTTTAGCATTTTAGGTTGAATCTTCCACCATTTACGGAACCAAACGACTAATTGATTGTTTGAATAATCAATAGATCAGTCGATTATCCCAATAGTCATTAATTGTATCTTAAATTAAGTGTAAATATAATTATTGGAGCTGTTTATTTTAATATAGTCTCCATTTTAACATCAGAGATAACTTTTAGGTTCCAAACCCAGTGAATCCAGGTTACCAGCGATTTATTCTTGTGTAATAAACCTTTAATATGAGAAATAACCTGAAAGCGACCTGCTGCTCGGCAGTAAATCCATATATTCACCTCGTTAATCCCCCGTCCTCATCCCTCCGCTGCAGATTAGCTGAGAACATGCGTGTTATTTATTGGAGGCGACCAGCTGTTGTTGTCGCTGCCGACTTGTTGTGAGGTTTGGAGGCGAAAAGGAAGGAGATTAGGTCGTATTTCTGTTTATTTCCGACCTCCGTCGAGGTGTTTTACTCAATCCTGTCAATGATTGAGATTAGAGGAAGGAACTGGGATGATGTAAATCGTCTATAGGAGGGAAATGAGGGATTTGCTGCAGAGGCTTTTTTACTTATTAGTTACTGCTTTGGACTTAGTGTCTGTGATGTTGTTTTGGTCTCAGTCCTGTGTTTGTACTGTATACAGATGTTTTTTTACTTTTAAATGGATAAATAGTCCCGTTATTTTGTTAAAAAGGGGGTTAGGGTTAGAGGAGAAAGTTTATACATGTTAATTAGAGTTAATAAAGAGGTAATGATTCACATTAACTTATCTTTACCCCCAAATTTGTCCTGGAATTTTACAAAAAATTTACAAAAATTTTTGAAATTTTACAAAAAATGTACAAAATTTTTTGAAATTTTTATTATTTTTTTTTATTTTTAACAACTTCTTTCCTGCTCAAAGCTAAATTTTTTAAACCAATACATTTTCAGGATTTTAACCTTTTAATTTTTATTTAATTTTTTACATTTTTTTATTTCATTAATTTTTTACCAAAAAACACAAAAAATGAATTACTTTCCATATAATAAATGGTAGGAACATGGGAATTTGGTGATTACAGCCTTGGATATGTCAAAGATTAACAACTAAATTAATTTAAATGCATTAATATTTTATGTAGTTCCAGATACTCCATTGACTTCCATTAATCTGACCAAAAATACAGTATAAAACAATGAAATCTGTAATTTTTTTTGAAGAAAATTGGTGATATTTGACATTTTTACTCTATTTGACTAGATTCAACCATTTTTTTATGGTAAAAGTACAGTTGATAATTACCATTAACCATCTTTTCCTCCTCCAGACATTTTTTTTAATCCAAATTTTTTTGATTTGTCGATAAATTTGTCCTGAAATTTTGCAAAAACTCTTCTTTTAAGTTGAGTTTTTGAAAACCATTGTGTTTTACTCTTAAATGTCTTTTCTTTCATTTATTTATTTTACTATTTTTTATTTTTAACAACTTCTTTCCTGCGCAAAACCACCAAAAATGCAATCATTCACCATCATCAATAAATATTTTTTTCTATTTGAATTATTTCATTATTTTATGTAAAAACACCAACAAATGAATTACTTTCCATATAATAAATGAATAAATTGTTGGACATGTCAAAGATTAACAGCTAAATTCATTTAATTGCGTTAATATTTTTATGTATTTCCAAATACTCCATTGACTTCCATTAATCTGACCAAAAATACAGTATAAAACCATGAATTCTGTAATTTCACCATTTCATTTTAAAGAAAATTAGTGATATTTGACATTTTTACTCTATTTGACTAGATTCAACCATTAACCCATTGTAGGATAACACATTAAAATCTTCTATTTTTACCTCTAATATTAATGAACAAGGTTAAATTTACCGTATTCACACAAGGGAAAAAAATGAATATCCATATAAATGTGGTATATTTTAGTCTTTTTCTAAACTTTCCTTCCTTTTTCCTTCACTGTGGACACGTCGACTAAACTAAAATGCTGTTTAACGTAGAATTACTGGACTAAACGCTGTTTTTTACACCTGGTCCATTGTGTAATGGAGTTGCCTGTATTTGGCAGGAACAGGCCTGAAGGGAAGATCCTGGAGACGGTCGGAGTGTTTGAGGCTCTGAAGCAGCACGGAAAATATGAAACAGGACAGGTAATATAATATATATGATATATATAATATAATATATATAATATACATCATCACATCGTCGGCGAAACAAGAAAACGGCTTATTCCATCGTTTAAAATGTCCCTGTGATGTCATAATATGCTAATTAGACGGGCACATTTAACCCCTACGTGACCTTTGAGTCATCCCTAATGTTCCTCTAATTCACATAAAGCCTCCATCTCTTATCACTTTTAAGTTGCAGCCTTTTTTAGACGGAGAACTGATTAATGGCTCATCTCCTCCCTGTTTACTCAGCTGTTCCTCCACAGCGTGTTCGGTTATCGGGGAATCGTCTTGTTCCCGTGGCACGCCCGCCTCTACGACAGAGACATCACCCCGCCGATGTCCGACAGGTAAAACACCTGCTGCAGATTCAGGTTTTTGGGGGTTTTTGGGGGTTTTGGGGGGTTCCTTCTTCTTATATAACTGTGGTTTTCCCAGCAAACCTGAACCTCCAGGAGCCCACGGGTCCAAGGAGGTGAAGGGGAAGACCCACACCTACTACCAGGTCCTCATCGACACCAGGGACTGTCCTCACATAGTGAGTCTCTATATGTTTTAAACATGTAGGATGTAAAATACTTATAATACACAACACAGGGTTCCTGCAGCCTCTTAAAAAAGTCTTTGAATTTTGATATCTGGGTCCGGAATTTGCCTCGTTTTCTTGACGTTCGGACCTGGAAAATGACCAAAAACATGTGGAAACCACATGGAACATTTACTGGAAGTTTAATAAGTCTATATGAAACTATTAGTTATAATGGTTGGTGCTAAATCAGGTGAGATTTTAGTGAAAATGTGGATATAATAATACGAGATAAACCCTTATTTGTCCTACAAATGGGGAAATTGCAAAATAAAGCAAAGAAAGGGGGGAAAAAAGAGAAATTACACATCTTATATAAAAATTAATACAATATAATACAAGATAAATGCATTATAATTAACTATATACTATAATACAGAAGCAATACCTGACAATGTTTGTGTTTTGTTTCACAACACTGAGATATGTTCAAAAATGGTGTGTTTAGGGTGTTTTATTTTGAAAAACTGGACACCTTTCTTGTGTCTGACTACAGTACAGTTCATATTTCAGTAACCAACAACTGTAGCTCATAAAGTTGTAATTAGAAATAACTTTTAACAGTGATATGGCAGCAGCAGCAACTTCATCTGGCTGTAAAACGTTGAGTGTGAGGCGGATCTTTAGCAGGACTCGCCCGGTTGGATCAGACCTGGTCAGCACCTTGAATCGGAAGAATTCTAAAAGATTCTTTTCCTGTTCCGTCTTTGACAGTCTCAGAGGTCCCAGACAGAAGCCGTGACGTTCCTGGCCAACCACGACGACAGCAGGGCCCTGTACGCCATCCCAGGTATGCAGCGCCGCCGTCACCTCGTCGCTGGTCCTCATCCAGCGGGTTCTGATGCTGGGGTTATCGTAAATACTGAGATGCTGCTGCTGCTGCTCAGGTTTCACTGGGTTCAGCTCAGGTTCCAACTTTGGTTTCAATGCAGCAGAGAATGTTGCAGCTGAAGGTTGCAGTACAGCAGCATCTAAGATTTAAGACACGCCCACATTTTAAAGACACGCCCACTTCTAGAGACATGTCCACTTCTAGAGATCCACTTAGTAAAGCCACGCCCACGTATATACTCCTAGTAAAGCCACGCCCACTTCTAAAGACACTCCCACATCTAGAGACATGCTTAATAAAGCCACACCCACATATATACACCTGGTAGAGACACGCCCACTTCTAGAGGCATACTTAATAAAGCCACGCCCACATATATATGCCTAGTAAGGACACGCCCACTTCTAGAGGCATACTTAATAAAGCCACGCCCACATATATATATGCCTAGTAAGGACACGCCCACATTTTAAAGACACACCCACTTCTAGAGACATGTCCACTTATAAAGACACACTTAATAAAGCCACACCCACGTATATACTCCTAGTAAAGACACGCCCACTTCTAGAGACATACTTAATAAAGCCACGCCCACATATATACACCTCGTAAAGACACGCCCACTTCTAGAAACATACTTAATAAAGCCACGCCCACATATATACACCTCGTAAAGACACGCCCACTTCTTTAGAAACACTTTTAGACCTCACGCCTGCTTCTTAAGACACGCCCACTTCTAAAAAACATGCCCCCTTCTTTATAGACATAGCTTACTTCTAGAGAAACACCAAATATAGACTCAGTCACTTCAAAAGACACACTTTATGAAGTCATGCCCACTTCGAGAGACACATAAATGTCTAGAGACACACCAAGTAAAGACACACCCACTTCCAGAGACACGCCCACTTCTAGAAACACACCTATTAAAGCCACGCCCACTTTTGGAGACACATCCACTACTTTAGAGACATGCTTACTTCTAGAGAAACACCCAATATAGACTCAGCCACTTCTAAAGACACGCCCACTTCTAAAGACACACCCACTTCTAGAGACACGCCCACTTCTAGAAACACACCTATTAAAGCCACACCCACTTCTAGAGACACGTCCACTTCTTTAGAGACATGCTTACTTCTAGAGAAACACCCAATATAGACTCAGCCACTTCTAAAGACACGCCCACTTCTAGAGACACTCTTACTTCTAGGGAAACTCCAAATATACACACCCACTTCTAGAGACACACCCACTTCTTTAGAGACACACTTACTTCTAGAGTAGCATCCAATCTAGACTCAGCCATTTCTAAAGACATGCCCCCTTCTAGAGACACACCCATTCCTTTAGAGACACTCTTATTTCTAAAGAAACACCAAATATGCTACTACACAGCTACTTCGAAAGACACACACCTAAATAAGCCACGCCCACTTTACAGACACACCCACTTTTAAAGACACGTCCACTTTTAAAGACACGTCCACTTTTAAAGACACGTCCACTTTTAAAAGACACGCCCACTTTTAAAAAGACACGCCTACACCAGTCACCCTACTGGACCAGAATCAAACGGAACCAAACTAAGATGCCACCCAGACGTTGTATTTATGAGGGTAGGCCTTAATGTTTCCAGCTAAGCAGCGTTACCAGGTTAACATCCTGGAAAACCTGGAAGTGTTTGACCCCAGATCTCTGTCTCTTCTCCACAGGACTGGACTACGTGAGTCATGAGGACATCCTTCCCTACAACTCCACCGAGCAGGTCCCCATACAACACGAGCTGTTTGAGAGATTCCTCACCTACAACCCTACCAAATGTAAACCAGTCTCTGTTTCTACTACAGTAGGAGTCATAGTGAACTAGAGCTGCAACAATTAATTGATCTTCACTTTGCAAACAGTTTATATTTGGTCAAATTTGTACCAATCTGACCATAATTTCTTTGAACAATTAGTTGATTAATCGATAAGTACAAGTCCAGAACCAGTAGAAGTGGTTGATTATTTTAGATCTGAATCTTTACAGAGTATTTGTGTGTTTGTGCAGCTCCTCCATTCACAGCCAGAGACACCCTGAAGGCCTGGCAGGAGAAGAACCATCCCTGGTTGGAGCTGTCCGACGTCCACAGAGAAACCACCGAGAACATCCGGGTCACCGTCATCCCCTTCTACATGGGCATGAGGGTAAGAAGAAGGCTGTGGTGCGCTGGTTTCCTGCTGTTTTTACCACTGTTTTTACCACTGTTTTCCTGCTGTTTTTACCACTGTTTTTACCACTGTTTTCCTGCTGTTTTTACCACTGTTTTTACCACTGTTTTCCTGCTGTTTTTACCACTGTTTTTACCACTGTTTTCCTGCTGTTTTTACCACTGTTTTCCTGCTGTTTTTACCACTGTTTTCCTGCTGTTTTTACCACTGTTTTCCTGCTGTTTTTACCACTGTTTTTACCACTGTTTTCCTGCTGTTTTCCCCAGTGTATTCCCATAGTATTCCCCCTCACTGTATTCTCACTATATTCCCACTGTATTCCCACTATATTCCCACTGTATTCCCACTGTATTCATACTGTTTCCCCACTATATTCCCACTATATTCCCACTATATTCCCACTATATTCCCACTATATTCCCACTGTATTCCCACTGTATTCCCACTGTATTCCCACTGTTTCCCCCACTGTATTTCCCACTGTATTTCCCACAATTATAAAGAGATATGGATCAATAGATAGATTCTGATCATTATTCATCAAAGATCTCATTATCCAAGTGTTTCATGGAAGCATCAGGAGTCACCAACATATTGGAATTTGGAGAAAAATATATAATAAGATTTTGTCTGTTTCATTGTTGTCCATTAAAATACTAATAGAACTTTCTTTTCTTATTCTCAGGAGGCTCAGAACTCCCATGTTTACTGGGTGAGTAACACATTTATTTAAATCTGAGCTGGAATTCACTGTGAATTCACTCACAACGAATAAATTAATCATCTTAGGAAGAGAAATGGAGCCTGTGCAGACACACGAGGGATCTATTAACTGTTTTATTTATATTGATATATATATTATAAATGTGTGTTTTCCAGTGGCGGTACTGCATCCGCCTGGAGAACATGGGCAGTGAGGTTGTTCAGCTGAGGGAGCGACACTGGAGGATCTTCAGTCTGTCCGGAACCCTGGAGACGGTCCGGGGACGAGGGGTCGTCGGCAGGGTCAGTGACGCGTAAAGTTTTAATTCAAACAGTTGTCTGTAGTCTACACACACATCATCACTCTATTAAAATAATGTGAGTCTGGTAAAATCACTGTAATCCTGAGTTAAAGCATCAGACTCTTTATGTTCTAGAGCAGTGATGTTCAACAGGGGGTCGGCGACCCCTAGGGGGTCCGTGGAGGTGCTGCAGGGGGTCCTCCAAATTATTGAGTTAAGAAATATATGTATTTATGATTTGATTATTTCTATTAATATAGACATGATTCCCATCACGTCAGTCTTAGCGCTACGTGGCTAACGTCAACTTCAGAGCCGAAAAACACGCTAGTTAGCTGCCAAGCTAGTTAGCTACCAAGCTAGTTAGCTACCATAGTTAAAGACCTGATGGATTAATTACTAATCATACTATTACTACTACTTTTACTACTACTACTAATAATAATAATAAGTTGAAGACCCCTGTTCTATAGGATAAAGGACATTTTACTGAAGATATTTCATTTTCATCAAGCTTTAATGATGGCGGCTGCTAAACGCTGCAACATCACCAACAACTTATCATCAATTTCTGTAAATTATAGAACTCTTCTCTAATAATGATGAATAAAAAACAGGCAAAAAAAGAGAAATTTCCAGAGAAACATCACTGACAAATGTGGCAGAGATGGATAAAAATAGCAGGAATAACTTTGAACTATATGATCAATCAATTACCGTATTTTCCGGACTATAACTCCTCTTCTACGCCGACGACGCCATGTTTTACTACTGATTTTCTGTTCGCTGCCGTTTTTGTTACCGCCAATGTTGAAGTTATCAACACAGGCCTAGAGCGCCCTCTGGTGGTTCAGTGTGGGAATAACATGTGAAATGATAAATACCGGTAATAATTTCACGGACTTATAGTCCGGAAAATACGGTAAATGCTAATTCTGTCTTACTGTCGTCATGTAGCACATGCAGTGGCCACCTCTTGGTTTTTATTTCCACAGACGTCCTGAACACAGTTTGGCTGTAAAATTCTATAAATTCAGGCTTTAAATTCAGTTGGACGAGCTTCTTGTAACGTACCTGGGAGGAGTCCATGACTATAATAGTGTTTTAACATGTTGTATTTGTGTGATTCAGGAGCCGGTTTTGTCCAAAGAGCAGCCGGCGTTCCAGTACAGCAGCCACGTGTCTCTGCAGGCGCCCAGTGGTCACATGTGGTGAGTTCTACCTGTTGGAATCACTGGTTTCATCGTTGAAACGGAACCAAACTAGCAAATTAGCAAAAAAACAGGAAGGAAAGAAAAGACGGTTTAGTGTAAACAGGGTAAAGTAACATAAATAAATCAATTAAATTTAGTAAAATTTTCCTTAAATTTATTTTAATTTTATTTTAAATTTTTTTCCCTAAATTTTATTTTCCATTTTATTCATAAATTTAGGTGCAAATAAATGGTAAAATTAATACATTATTTAATAAATAAATAAAATGGAAAATAAAATAAACGTGACAATAATACACAAATTAATTTTATTAATTAATTGTTGGATTTATTCACATTTATTCCCATTAAATCTTTTTATTCTCACCCAGATTCACATATTTAATGTTTTATTTAATTTTTTCAGTAATTAATCTATACTTTATAGCAGTGGTTCTCAAAGTGAGGAAGAGGAAGAAGAGGGGAATAATTTATTTTAATAATTATATTATGAATAAATGATAATAAAAAAATTATATATATAATTTATTTTTTAATTATAATTATTTAGGCCCATTTGTAAAGAGAAACGCCATAATTAAAAATAAATAAATTAAATTCAAATTTTATTTTCCATTTTATACATGTATGGAGATGCAAATAAATGGTAAAATTAATACATTAATTATTTAATAAATAAATAAATTAAATGAAAATTCAAATAAACGTGACAATAATACACAAATAAATTAATTTAATTAATTATGGTATAATTATTATGAATAAATGATAAAGAATTATATATATATGTATATTTAATTCATTTATAAATGTAATAATAATTATGTAGGCCCATTTGTAAAGAGGAACGCCATAATTTAGAATAAATAAATCAATTAAATTTAATAATTTTATTTAAATTTTATTTAAAAAAAATTTCCCTAAATTTTATTTTCCATTTTATACATAAATTTAGGTGCAAATAAATGGTAAAATTAATACATTATTTAATAAATAAATAAAATTGAAAATAAAATAAACGTGACAATAATACACAAATTAATTTTATTAATTCATTAAATGGAAAATTAATTTAATTTTTTTTAAATTATGATATAATTATTATGAATAAATTATAAAGAATTATATGTATAATTTATAAATTTAATTATAATTATGTAGGCCCATTTGTAAAGAGGAACGCCATAATTTAGAATAAATAAATCAATTAAATTTAGTAATTTATTTTCCATTTTATACATAAATTTAGGTGCAAATAAATGGTAAAATTAATACATTATTTAATAAATAAAAAGAATAAACATGACAATAATACACAAATTAATTTTATCAATTCATTGTTGGATTTATTCCCATTTATTCCCATTAAATTCCCCCAAAAAATGGTGACCTGTCCCTTTAAGACCCTCCCATCACTACAACATCTTTTATTTCCTGATTTCTCTATTTTCCAACATGACTCTGACTCTTTTTGTCGTGTTTCCTTGTTTCCAGGGGGACGTTTCGTATCGAACGGACCGACGGTTCCCACTTCGACGTTCGCATTCCTCCTTTCTCCCTGGAGAGCAACAAAGACGACAAAGCGCCCCCTGCAGGCTACACCTTCTAACTGCAGGAGAATTTTTAAAAAAAAGGAGGGAAACGTGTAGAAAATCCCCGTTTTTACCACCAACAGCAGCTTGATTCCTTTAATAAATCACAAAAAAAAACAAATAACCCGTGCGGCTTCGCTCCCGTGATGCGTTCAAAGACACGAGAGAAAGCGGGAGAAGAAGAAATGACGCGTTCAAACAGCTTTTTACTGTGGGAGAACTTTTTTATGCTCCTATAAAAGCGGCACGATGCTTCAAATCAGCAAAAATAGACGTTTTAAAGCAGTGGTTCTCAGTATTTATCACGTCAAGGCCCCTTAAACTAATAAGTGGTTATATATTTATTAAATTTCACTCTATAATTGCTGTTTCCTGTTATTTACACCAGTGGTTTTCAGTCTTTTTCATGTTAAACTGACACAAACTACCATTTAATAAGATTTCTCCTTTTAGATATTAAAGAAACCCATCAATAAAATGTCATTGTGTTAATTATAGATGGATTAATCCAAATAAATTATTCCCACTTTGAGAACCACTGTTTTAACTCTGGATTCAGGATTTGTTTGACACTTCAGGAGAGAAAAATCACCAAATTCTCTTAATTCCCTTTAGAAAAAGTGAGTTTTTGTGCAAATATTCACCTCGTTACTGCAGCAATTAACAATAACGAGTCTCTGGTTTGATCCAGATCAGTTTTGCAGGTTTTTGCACAGTAAAAAAACACATTAAAGTCCAGTTCCACTTCCTTTTGTGGCCTGATTTTAACAGGAGTGATTTATCCAGCTCGATGCTGCCACCTTCAGGCTGAACAGAGGAAATGCAGCTTCTTATTCTCACCCAGATTCACATATTTAACATTTTATTTTATTTTTTCAGTAATTAATCTGTACTTTATAGCAGTGGTTGTCAAAGTAAAGGAGAGGAATAATTTATTTTAATTATATTATGAATAAATGATTATATAAAGTATATATATATAATTTATTTATTAATTATAATTAATTATAATTATGTAGGCCCATTTGTAAAGAGGAACGCCATAATTTAGAATAAATTAATTAAATTTAGTATTAATTTTCCTATTTTTTTTTAATTTAATTTTCCATTTTATACATAAATTTAGGTGCAAATAAATGGTAAAATTAATTCATTATTTAATAAATAAATAAAATGGAAAATAAAATAAACGTGACAATAATACACAAATTAATTTTATTAATTCATTGTTGGATTTATTCACACTCATTTAATTATTTAAAATTAATTATAATTATTTAGTCCAATTTGTAAAGAGAAACACCATAATTAAAATTAAATTACCTAAATTTAGTACTAATTTTCCTATTTTTTCAGATTTTATTTTCCATTTTATACATAAATTTAGGTGCAAATAAATGGTAAAATGAATACATTAATTATTTAATAAATAAATAAAATGGAAAATAAAATAAACGTGACAATAATACACAAATTTTATTAATTCATTGTTGGATTTATTCCCATTTATTTCCATTAAATCCCATGGAAAGTTTACAACATGCATTAGTCCTAGAGGAAGAGGAGGGGAATAATTTAATTTAATTATGAATAAATTATTATATAAAATATATATAATTTATTTATTAATTATAATTAATTATAATTATTTAGGCCCATTTGTAAAGATAATTTACCATAATTAAAAATAAATAAATTTAGTACTTTAGTAATTATTTTTTCAAATTTTATTTTCCATTTTATACATATATGGAGATGCAAATAAATGGTAAAATTAATACATTAATTATTTAATAAATAAATAAAATGGAAAATCGATTTTCAATAAACGTGACAATAATACACAAATAAATTAATTTTATTAATTCATTAAATGGGAAATTAATTAAGTCTGGATTTATTGGGTCATTTATTTATTTATTCTTAATTATGGCAGTTTTAATCCTCCATAATTTTGAGAACCACTGATTTTCACTCGTTAAATTTCATCTCATTTTTATTTTTTTTTTATTCTAATTATTTTTCTGTCCTGCCACAGATTTATTCCATTTTCTTGACACAGAAGCGAATTAAACCAGCCGTTATTCACCTTTATTACACCCTGATAATCTTTATATAAGACAGTAGCTGCTCATATGGACTGAATTCATGCACATCAACTCATTTCTGACTCTTATTCTCTTCTGAAGTGTTTTACAATAAAACTATTAACTCCATTCACGATAATCCAATGAGTTCAGGCAACAAAAAGGCGTCGTTCAGGTCTTAGTTGTGTTTTTGAGTCGATAATTGAATTTCAAACCTTCCTTTCTGCTTCCTGGATGTTTGACGACGGTCGATTAAAAAGAAACTAACCTGTTTGTTTTTGATATGATTTAAAGCGACTGATGGTTGAAATACTACTACTGTAAATAGAGATGTAATTAAAGGCAAAACCAATAAATATACCTTTTGAAAAAACACATCCTGACGTTTCCTGTTTGTTTCTATCTCAGATTAATTCATAGTTTATTATATATAATTATATATAATTAATTATCTGGTTAATTTCTGGCTTGAGAGGCTCCATTTAATGAGAAAAATGGTTCATTTTAACTGTTTTGTGAATGAATAGTTTATTAAAATAGAATTTTTCAGCAGTTTTCTATTTATTAAACATTGTAAAATCTTTTAATCTGAAATTCTTCCTACTTGTTTTGAGATTTCCTGAAAATAGTGTAATACAAATAAACATTATTAATATTATTACTATAAAACTTTATTGATAACCAGTCATTCTTCAAAATAAAAAAAAATATTTTAGTTACGATTTCCTGTATTTGTTTACCCCATCAAAATAAAAGCCTAAGTATTTTGAAAACTTTATGAATACAGAGAATATTATATTTATTGATAATTACAGTCAAAAAGGTTTTAACAGTGGACACTTAAGGCAGTTTTATTTATTTAATTTTCCATTTAATTAATTAATTAAAAATTCAGTAGTGTTTTATTTTACCATTTATTTAAATTTCCATTTTATTTATTAATTTTTAATTGTGTTTATTCATTTACTCACCCTATTAATTTTCACCTCAATATATAAAATAGAAAATACAATTTTAAATTAAATAAATTCTTGTGCAAAGGGAAAACAATACACACATAATAGGAAATAAATACTAATGAATTAAATATATTTATTTTAAATTATGGTCCTACATTCTGTTTTTGTGGAATTGCCTTTTTTATTAAAATCATTAATAAATATAATAAATTCTCTTCATTTGATAAAGTTTTTCTTTGTCTTAGAGTTGGGTTTTTGAACATTCTAGTGTGACTTAAGGCAATTTAATTTATTTAATTTACCATTTAATTAATTAATAAAAAATTCAGTCGTGTATTATTTTACCATTTATTTAAATTACCATTTTATTTATTAATTTTTAATTAATTAATTTACTCATTTACCCCCCCCTATTCATTTTCACCTCAATATATAAAATAGAAAATAAAATTTTAAATTAAATAAATTCATGTGCAAATGCAAAACAATACACATAATAGGAAATAAATACTAATGAATTAAATATATTTATTTATTCATTTGATAAAGTTTTTCATTGTAATGTCACTTAAGGCAATTTAATTTATTTAATTCCCCATTTAATTAATTAATTAAAAATTCAGTAGTGTATTATTTTACCATTTATTTAAATTTCCATTTTATTTATTAATTTTTAAATGTATTTACTAATTTATTCACCCTATTAATTTTTACCTCAATATATAAAATAGAAAATTAAATTTCAAATTAAATAAATTCATGTGCAAAGGGAAAATAATATGCATATAATAGGAAATAAATACTAATTTATTAAATATATTTATTTATTTATTTATTTATTCATTTGATAACGTAAAAATGTGACTTAAGGCAATTTAATTTATTTAATTTTCCATTTAATTAATTAATAAAAAGTCATTTATTAGTCTATTATTTTCACATGTATTTGATTTTCCATTTATAATAAATACTATTTCTCTCTTATTTGCCTGTTTTATTCAACATATCTCACCTCCAATGACTTTTTTATATTAAATTATTAATAAATTATAACTTAGACTAAATTACTATTAAACATTATATCCTAAAAAGCCTTTATCATGATGATAAATGACTTTTATATGTATAAAACACAGTTTAATGTATTGGCTGCAGTTCACGCGTCCACCAGCAGGTGTCAGTAAAACCATTTAAACCATTTATGAACCACGTGATCAGATTTACTGCCCTGAATGCTGAGGAATTGATTTATTTCCCTGTTTTAGTTTGATTAAATTAACTCAACCACATATTGATACTGGACGAAATGATTTAATGTATCTAGACCTCATCAGACCAGGTCCAGATCAAAAACTGGACTTGTCAAATCTGGACTAGATTATCCGACAGACCCTGAAGATTCATAAAAACACTGTCACTGATTTGTGAAACTTTTATTCTATTTGTGAAAATGCAGTAATTTTTGAGGGGCTGTAGACCATTTCCAGACCAATCCAGATTTGAGAAGTCTAAGACCAGTGGTTTTTGATCTGGACCTGGTCTAATGTGGTCTAATGAGGTCCTGGCTCCTCACAACTTCTGGTCAATTTTCATTTCCCTTCAGTATTTTTTTGTCTAATTCAATGGGGGATAACACTTGTCAATGGAAACCGGTCCAGTCCTGGTCCAGTCCTGGTCCAGTCCTGATCCAGGAGGACCAGTATGGATCCAGGTTTTTGTTCCAACCAAACACTAACACCTGATTCTACTAATTAATATAGAATCAGGTGTTTGATTAGAATAAAAAGCTGCAGCAACAGTGACTCTGTAGGACCAGGATCGATCATTAAACTGATCAATTAAACTTTATCAATAAACTTATTCATTAAAATGATCCATTAATCTGATCGATTGATCTCAACCAATTAACTGATTGATTGATCAGAATCATTCAAATTAAAAATGGACTTAAGGATCAGATTATTCTGAATCATTAAACTTTAATCATTGAACTTATTCATTAAAATGATCTATTAAACTGATCGATTGATCTGAATCATTTAACCTTTCCGTTGAAATGATCCATTAAACTGATCGATACTGATCCATTAATCAGATTCATTATAAACTGCCTCGTTCATTAAACTGATCCATTAAACCTATAAATTTAATTCCTACAGATTTAATTGGTTTATTTACGTCCTCCTCGTGCTCTCGGCCCCTCCTCTCCTGAAGGGGAGGATGCGGGCACGCGCCGCGCGCCGCCGCTTGGATGTAACAGTGCGCGCGACCACAGCTCGGTAATTCAGTCCCAGCGAGGGGACAGCACCTCCTCCTCCTCCTCCTCCTCCTCCTCCTCCTCCCTCCAGCCGCCGGACCGACGCCTCAGCGCGGCCGCCGCTTCCTGCCGCTGCGCGCGCGCGGAGATGGAGAATCAACCTTGGAGGAAAAGGGCGAACGTTTTTCTCTTTGCGCAGGTAAACGGAGTGTGAAGAAGAAGAAGAAGAAGAAAAGAGGAGCAGAAGAAGAAGAAGGAGGAGGAGCAGACGTAAACACTGCCATGCCCTGCCTCACGCGCCTCCTCCTCCTCCTCCTCCTGCTGCGCCGCCGCTGCTCCGGGACGCGGCTGTTTTAGAGACTGCGGCGAATCCGCTGAAGGTGAATCTCTCCGCCGCTGAAGTTGCGTTCGGGATAGGACGGAGGCTGCTGCTGCTGCTGCTGCTGCTGCTGCTGCTGCTGCTGCTGCGGGGCCGCGGCGTCCCGCGTCCCGCATCCTGCGTCCCGCGGCCATGCTGCGGGCGGCATCCTCCTCCTCCTCCGACCTGTTTCCGACTTGAGCCGCGCTCCGGGACGCACAAGTTCCCGCAGAGAGTTGTGCGTGTTTCGCCCCCTTTTTTTTTTCTTCTCTTCATCTGATCAGACCCCCCATGAACCAGGACTTTTAAACCTGCCCCAGACGGGGGTCCTCATAGTCCACCAACGCATCACCGATGGGCGCCAAGCAGACCAAGGGCCAGGACCCCGGCGGCGGGGGGTCCAGTCCCCAGCACGCCTGGAAGCGGACCCCCACCCGGGAGCGGGGGGACATCCTGGCGTCCCTCATGCTGAAGTCCGGGGACCGGCTGAGCCGCGCCGGGGGGACGCCGCCGCCGCCCTACCAGCGCCGCATCGGCATGATCCAGGAGATGATGATGATGGCCAAGCAGGGCAAGCAGGACGAGGCCACGGAGATGCTCAAGACCCTCCGACAGGTAGCTACCGCCGTGTGTGTGTGTGTGAGAACCTTTAGGGACCAGAACCACAACCAAAAGATCCGAGGTTTAGTTTTATCCCTGCGAGACCACGTTGCATCATCGCGGAACCTTGACGAGGTCCGATTGAGGTCTCCGGGTCACCTAGCGTGTCAACGACCCCGGTGGTTCCTGGTTCATTCAAAAGAAGCCATTTTATTGATATGCTATGCTACCATTGGCATGCTAGGTGACCTGGAGACCTTGGTCGGACCTCATGGGACCTTCTCCTGAACCAGGAAGCACCAGGGTCCTGGTTTGACAAAAGAAGAAATTTTAGATTTAATCTTCAATGACTAAATCCCAGATTTACTTTTATCCCTGCGAGACCACATCAGTGTTCTCCTTGGCGCCGATGCTGAACCTTGACCTTGGACCTTGTCATACCTCATCCTGAACCAGGAACCTCCAAGGTCCTGGTTGGGGACGAGGTAAATCCCAGATTTATTTGAATCCCTGTGAGACCACGTAGGCGTCCTCCTCGGCACCAATGCTGAACCTTGACGAAACTTGAGGAGGTCCGACTGAAGTCTCCAGGTCATGGTCGTTGACAGGCTGGTGGAGAACTCAGTTGGACCTTGTCTCGAACCAGGAACCACCAGGGTCCTGGTTTGGGACGACAAAAAAAAGATTTTAGGTTGAATCTACAACCTCAAGATCCCAGATTTACTTTAATCCCTGTGAGACAACATCAGCGCCAATGCTGAACCTTTACGAACCGTGAGGATGAGGTCTGAGGTCTCCAGGTCTTGGTCGTTGACAGGCTGGTGGCCAGGTGACCCGGAGAACTCAGTTGGACCTCGTCCCGAATGAGGGTCCTGGTTTGGGACGACAAAAAGAGACTCTTTATGTTGAATCTACAACCTCAAGATCCCAGATTTACTTTAATCCCTGTGAGACAACATCAGCGTCCTCCTCAGCACCAATGCTGGACCTGGACTGACTGAGGTTGGTCCCAAACCAGTACCCTGGTGGTTCCTGGTTAAAGTAAGTCCCAGGTTTACTTTAATCCCCGCGAGACCACGTCAACAACCATCGACGCGCTAGGTGACCTCGTCAAGGTTCAGCGAAGATGAAACCAGGAACCACCAGGGTCCTGGTCCCGTTCCGGTCCGTCCTGGCTCTGCAGAGACCGAGAGGGTTTACAGCCTCTCCCCTGTCTGTTCAGGAGCTGTTTGTTGCTGCAGAATAGAAGGAAAAAAAACCCACAAGGCTTCAAACGTGTGGTGCGACGAGACAAAAGGGCAGAAATGCCACCGGTTGATTGTGAGGATTCGTGGCTGCGGAACAAAGAGAAGGAAACGACGAGTAAATCCTCTGGAAACAAAGAGACGGGGGCAACAAAACCCGGATTATAAGGCGTCATATCAATGAACCGGTCTATTTTCAGACATTAGAATGAATACATCAGGCGTTTTGTTGATTTTTGAGAAAATTAAAGGGTTTCAGGTGCACCTTATAGTCCGGTTGTTTGTTAAGATCCACGTCTCTAGAGCTGCAACGATTCGTCGATTAATCCATTAATTGATGAAGAAAATGTCCAAATTCTCTGGTTCCAGCTTCTCTTCTCGGATTATTTCCAAAAAAAGACGTTTTAGGTTGAATCTTCAGCTTTTGGGAAACACTAATTGACATTTTACAGCATTTTATGAACCAATCAACTAATCGATTAATCATTTAAATAATTGGTAGATTAATCAAAGATTAATCAGAATAGTTGTGAGTTGCAGGTCTAAGGTTTTAGACGACTTCAATGAGAACCATTCAGACTTTCTGGTAAATAGAGCTGCAATAATTAGTCGATTAATCGATTAGTTGCCAACTATTACATTAATCACCAACTAATTTGATAATTGATTAATCAATTTGAGTTTCTTTAGTCTCTATAATAGTAAACTGATGATCTTTGGGTTGTGAACTGTTGGTTTGGACAAAAAAAAGAGAATCTTTTCGATATTTTACACCATTTCTTGAACCAAACAACTAATCGATTAATCGTTCAATAATCAATAGAATAACAGACTTTGTTCCCAAAGGTCCAATTAGTTGTTTGGTTCATAAAATGCTGTAAAATATCGATCACTGTTTCCCAAAAGCTGAAGATTCTATTCTAGAAGACTAAAGAAACCAGAGAATTTGGACATTTTCATCTAAACAATTAGTCAAATCGATCAATCGATTGTTAAAATAGTCTCTGATCAATGAAATAGTTGACAACTAATCGATTAATCAACTAATCGTTGCAGCAGAAACACAATGTTAGTCTGAATGATTCTCATTGAAGTCGTCAACTAACAGAAGAACTGCAACTAACAACTATTCTATTATTCTATTGATTATTGAACAATTAATCGATAAGTTGTTGGTGTAAATTATTGATCAGTGTTTCCCATTAATCGATTAATCATTTCAGTAATTGGTAGATTAATCAACGATTAATCAGAAAAGTTGTGAGTTGCAGGTCTAAGGTTTTAGACGACTTCAATGAGAACCATTCAGACTAACATTGGTAAATAGAGCTGCAATAATTAGTCGATTAATCGATTAGTTGATCACCAACTAATTTGATAATTGATTAATAGATTTGAGATTCTTTAGTCTCTATAATAGTAAACTGATTATCTTTGGGTTGAAAAAAGACATTTTAGGTTGAATCTTCAGCTTTTAGGAAACAGTGATTGACATTTTACAGCATTTTAAGAACCAATCAACTAATCGATTAATCGTTTCAATAATCAATAGAATAACAGACTTTGTTCCAGACCAATAATCCACAACCCAAAGGTCCAATTAGTTGTTGGTTGCAGTTCTTCTGTTAGTTGACGACTTCACTGAGAATCATTCAGACTAACATTGTGTTTCTGCTGCAACGATTAGTTGATTAATCGATTAGTTGTCGACTATTTCATTGATCACAGACTATTTTATCAATCAATTGATCGATTTGATTAATTGTCTAGATGAAAATGTCCAAATTCGCTGGTTTCTTTAGTCTTCTATAATAGAATCTTCAGCTTTTGGGAAACAGTGATCGATATTTTACAGCATTTTATGAACCAAACAACTAATTGGACCAATGGGAACGAAGTCTATTATTCTATTGATTATTGAACGATTAATCGATTAGTTGTTTGGTTCAAGAAATGGTGTAAAATATCGAAAAGATTCTCTTTTTTTTGTCCAAACCAACAGTCCAGAACCCAGAGATCATCAGTTTACTATTATAGAGACTAAAGAAACTCAAATCGATTAATCAATTATCAAATTAGTTGGTGATTAATGTAATAGTTGGCAACTGATCGATTAATCGACTAATTATTGCAGCTCTATTTACCAGAAACACAATGTTAGTCTGAATGGTTCTCATTGAAGTCGTCTAAAACCTTAGACCTGCAACTCACAACTATTCTGATTAATCATTGATTAGTCTACCAATTATTTAAATGATTAATCGATTAGTTGATTGGTTCTTAAAATGCTGTAAAATGTCGATCACTGTTTCCCAAAAGCTGAAGATTCAACCTAAAAATTTTTTGTCCAAACCAACAGTCCACAACCCAAAGATCATCAGTTTACTATTATAGAGACTAAAGAAACTCAAATCGATTAATCAATTATCAAAGTAGTTGGTGATTAATGTAATAGTTGGCAACTAATCGATTAATCGATTAGTTGTTTGGTTCATAAAATGCTGTAAAATGTCAATCACTGTTTCCCAAAAGCTGAAGATTCAACCTAAAACGTCTTTTTTTGTCCAGAACCCAAAGATCATCAGTAAAGAATCTAAAGAATCTCAAATCGATTAATCAATGATCAAATTAGTTGGTGAATAATGTAATAGTTGACAACTAATCGATTAATCGACTAATCGTTGCAGCTCTATTTACCAGTAGTAGTCTAAAACCTGTCCTCTAGGCACATCTGTCACAAACATCTGGTATTAGAGCTTCAACTAACAACTATTCTGATTGTGTTATTCAATTGATTATTGATCGATTAATCGATTAGTTGATTGGTTCATGAAATGCTGTAAAATGTCAATCACTGTTTCCCAAAAGCTGAAGATTCAACCTAAAACGTCTTTTTTTTGTCCACAACCCAAAAATCATCAGTTTACTATTATAGAAGACTAAACTATTGATTAGTTGTCAACTATTACATTAATCGCAGACTATTTTAACAATCAATTGATCGATTTGTTAATTCTATTTTGACGAAAATGCCCAAATTCTCTGGTTTCTTGATGATAATTGATTAATCGATTTGAGTTTCTTTAGTCTCTATAATAGTAAACTGATGATCTTCAGGTTGTGGACCGTTGGTTTGCATGTAAACTGTATTTTAGCTGGTTTCAGCTCATCGTTTGGATATTTCACAACATTTCTAACATTAATTCTTCACCTTTTATCGGAGCCCAGTTGTAAAACGTCTCTTGAAGCTCTTCACGCCGCCGCTGACACACATTCATGCACAATTATCGCCTGAAACTATAGGAGCAGGGTTATAGAGTGATCCCCGTAGACTCAACTGTACAGGATCCATATGCTGCCTGTGTTAATCCCTCAGTGACTCAACCACAGGGAGCCTCCGGACACACACACACACACACACATGTAGCTTTCACAGTTTATTGCTTGCTGATTTCCTCCGTTTCCGTCACTATTCGCGCAATTCTCCCTTGAAATCACCGGGGAAAAAACGGACCTACAGATGAAGGGCACCTCTCCATCATCCATCACGGTTTAGACCAGGATTAGCATCTGTGGCTCAGCGGGAGCGATAGGATGGATGTGATAGGACCAGCGGAGGAGAATCACATTTACAGCCTGGGAGTGGAGGCAAAGCAGCATCGTTAAGACTCTTAGAAGCAGCTGTGAATCTGTGATTCACACGATAAAGGAGGCGGAACTTATAGTAATTCTAATAAAAGTGATTTATTGTCATTTGAAGGTTGATATTCCCCTTAAATTTACCTGTAAATGATCTAAACCGTGTAAAAAATCAGCTAATAATGAACTGATTTACTGTCTTTTTAGGTAGAAGAGATTTGGGAAATTATAGGATTAATGTCATATCTGCTAAAGGTCTCCTGAATTTGAATTCTAGGATACAGTAAGAAGAGAAGATCTGAAATCCAATGTTTTATTGGTGAAGCACATTAAACCAGTTAGACCAGGTGCATTATTCAGAAATGTAAAACAAATACAATGATTCAGTTAAATAAATAAAATAAAGCTGTCTCAAATAGTCACTTAAGCTCAATATAGCAATTAATAAATGAATAATAGGAGTATAACACAACTCTAAATGAGGCAAAATGAAGAACAAGACGCCAACAGGCATATTGAAGAACAAGACGCCAACAGGCATATTGAAGAACATGCGATTCAGTTAAATAAATAAAATAAGACTGTCTCAAATAGGCACTTAAGCTCAATATAGCAATTAAAAAATGAATAATAGGAGTATAACATGTCTCTCAATGAGGCAAAATGAAGAACAAGACGCCAACAGGCATGTTGAAGAACAAGACGCCAACAGGCATATTGAAGAACAAGCGATTCAGTTAAATAAATAAAATAAAGCTGTCTCAAATAGACACTTAAGCTCAATATAGCAATTAAAAAATTAATTATAGAAGTATAACACAACTCTAAATGAGGCAAAATGAAGAACAAGACGCCAACAAGCATATTGAAGAACAAGACGCCAACAGGCATATTGAAGAACAAGACGCCAACAGGCATTTTGAAGAACAAGCGATTCAGTTAAATAAATAAAATAAAGCTGTCTCAAATAGGCACTCAAGCTCAATATAGCAATTAAAATGAATAATAGGAGTATAACACGCCTCTAAATGAGGCAAAATGAAGAACAAGACGCCAACAGGCATGTTGAAGAACAAGACGCCAACAGGCATATTGAAGAACAAGCGATTCAGTTAAATAAATAAAATAAAGCTGTCTCAAATAGACACTTAAGCTCAATATAGCAATTAAAAAATGAATAATAGGAGTATAACACGACTCTAAATGAGGCAAAATGAACAAGACGCCAACAGGCATATTTCTTTAGGCCTTTCCCTGAGGCCACATCTGCTGCTGACACAGCAGGTAAGTCAGGAGAACATGACATAGTTTACCAGAGGTTAAAGGTCAGAGGAACAACACCTCAACCCCAAAAGAGGATCTGTGGTTTCAGTATCAACCTCTGAAATCAAAAACCCACAGGATCTAACTTGCCTCAACATGTTTGGTCAGGCTGGAGTTGCTGCGGTGGTCAGAGAACTCCTTGTTGTTGGTATTTATCGTCCTGTCTCTGTTCTTTTTGTAAATAAAGTTGTTGTTGGACATTTTCTTCTTAAAAATGACTCAACTCGACTATAAAAATAGTTAGCTTACCATGCTATCACTGTTAGCATGTTAGCATGCTAATGTAGCAGCCTCACAGAGCAGCTAGCATGGCTGCATTCTCTTAATGTTAAGCTACTATTTTATTGCTGCAATGTCTCCCACCTGAAGTGTTTTATCAATTCTTATCGGCTCATGTGGTCAGAACACTTAGGATACGATAGGATTAACTTCATTAATCCCCCGAAGGAGGAACTTGCTTCCCACCGTGGACAACTTTACAGCAAGACATAAAAACAAGTCCAGCCTCCCTGTTGTCTCTTGCCATCAGCCTCAGTTGTTATCAAACCACCGGTCTGCCGTTGACCTCCATTACAGCATCACACTCAGCTGCTGGGGGAGTTGTAGTGAACTGTAAAGGTTTTTATCTCTAAAGGGCTATTTCTTTTTTTCAGATCTGCACACAATGGTTGAGTAGACGCTTCTTTTTCTCCCGTTGACGTTCGACCCTTCGCTCGGGGTCGTTTCCAGACTGAAGGTTTGTTCCTCTTGTATCGGCAGAAGAAGCGAGACGGGGTTGTGTAAACAGGGATCCACGAGGATTAGCGATGATCCAGTGGCCGATGGATCAACGGCGGGTCGAGGTCAAGGCTGTTTGAGCTCAGGATTAGAAAATCCAGCATAGGGTGACCAGATTGGCTGAAATTCGAGATGGTGTTTTTGTGGTGGACATAGAAATGTCCTTATTTTTGAAAGCAAAACACTGTTTTTCCAATGAAGTTAACTATTCTAGCTGCAAATGTCTGGTTTTTGGTGCATCAATATCTACATAGGTGCATAGAGGCGCATTTCCAGCAACTATCAGTCCAGTGTTCTAATGGAACAATGTGTTTGCTCATTGAATCATGAATAAAATATGCTAAATTGCTTAGCATATCACACACTATTGGTTCATTTGAGTGTTACTCGCTTATTATAAAGAGTTTTTGGTTTATTCTCTGAATAATTAAGTCAACTAGTGCAGTTAAAATAGGAAGTATGAACATTACCATTCAAACGTTTGGGGTCACTGAGCAATTTCCTTATTTTTGATGAAAAAGCACTGTTTTTTCCAATGAAGACAACTTTAAACTAATCAGAAATACACTCTATATCTATGTCATGTCAATGAGGCTGTAAATTACAAACAGTGTTATGATATATCCCAAATATCAATCTACATTGATATGAGGTCTTGTGTTAGCCAGGCTAGTACTTGAGTTCATTTACAACCTACACTACCATCCGAAAGTTTGGGGTTAGTTTGAAATTCCCTTATTTTTTGAAAGAAAAACAGTTTTTTTCAATGAAGATAACTTTAAACTAATCAGAAATACACTGGTAAATGACTATTCCAGCTGCAAATGTCTGGTTTTTGGTGCATCAATATCTACATAGGTGTATAGAGGCGCATTTCCAGCAACTATCAGTCCAATGTTCTAATGGAACAATGCGTTTGCTCATTGCATCAGAAGGCTAAAACCCTTGATGCTATCATGTTAGCACAGCTGGAAACAGTTTAGCAAATCGTTATTTCTAACTTTGTCAGTGTCTTGACTATATTTTCTATTAATTTTACAACTCATGGTGGTTATAAAAGTGTGAATTTTCATATAAAACACTACATCGTCTGCGTCTGGGTGTAGCCAACACAATCCCCAAACCTTAATCCCATTGAAAACTTGTGTTTCTGAGACAAAACCAATGAATTCAACACAACTCCATGCAACACAGATGTGAAGCAGGTCTCAAAAATCATGGTTATAACAAATAAATATGACGTTAGTCATCCACAGTAATGCTAAATCCTGACGATTCAATGTTTCTTCTGGTTAGAGAAGCTAGAAAACCGACAAAGTTTGAAGTTATATCAGATACAAATCATTATTTCTAACCTTGTCAATGGTTTGTCTATATTTTCTATTCAAAAATTGTCTGGTTCAGTCCAACTTCACTTACCCAAAAACCTAAAAACCTAAAAAAAGAGACTGGAGTTTAAGAGGCTACCAGGGGGAAAATAGAGGACAGGATCTTCAAGGACAGACCGGCTGGAATAGATTATGGAAACAATACGTTTAGAACAGGAAAAGGGTTGATTGTGACATTAATTAGACTCTTTCTACCTTCGACGGGAGCAGGTTTTCACGGCGGGTCCAGTGCTCGTCGGATTCAATAAAGACAATTACCGAAAGTAGAAAAAAAAACGAAGCAGAAACAGACCCAGACGAGGAGGAAAAGGAGAGGAAATGACTCACAGAGACGAGAGATGAAGGAGGATAGGAACCCGTCGGTCGGTTATCAGGTTCACCTCCATGTTGCCCGGAAACCATGGCGATAGCCGGGGGAACTCGGACTAAATAGGCATTGATTAATCATGCAGGGGCTCTGTTAGGAGCTAATGGGGAGGCCACATTCTTAATCAGCAGCCTTCAATTAACCTGAAAACCAAAGTCTCTTAACCACTTCCTCCCCCTGAGCTGGAAACCACCTTTAGATTTAGGTCTTGTGGTGGTGGCTCAGCTTTGTCTGATCAATTAAGTTGCTGCTATCGTTAAGAATCCAGAACCTCCAACAATAAAACAACCAATCAGTGTTTCTCTTTGGTTTAACCCATTGAAGCCAACTACTTCCTGTCACATGACGTCATCAACTTCCTGTCGCTTCCTCCTGAGAACATGGAGAAGACAAACCCTCCCAGAAAGTGTTAATTTTATATAAATTATTATACTAATAATCCCCCAAATAAGAGTTTTGTTAATGTTAATGGGCATATTTGTGCAAACAGCAGCTATAATATCCATTAAAATGCTATTTTCTGCAAAGAAAAGAGTATAAATTGGAAAAAAAATGGTGCATAACATGATTGACTGATATAATTATATAATAATCTGGGGTTAAATGGGTTAATAAGTTATTATTTTGACTATAATAAATAATCAGATGAAACACAATTTACTGTTTTTCACAGAATACTTTGGGTAAAAGTTACCAAGGACATTTATTTTGAAAACCTGAAGGGATGGTCTCTCTGGTCTCCCCCATTCATTTCTAACAATCGGCCATTTTTGTCGTGGAATCTTCGGTGAATCTGATCAAATTAACAACGTTTTTCAGAGACAAAAAACGTTGAAACCATCAGATTTGGTTAAAATCATCCAGCTGTCCATACATACTCCGAGATTAATTTACACCGCACTTCCTCGCTGTTTTTCACAAAGATGAAATTACAGTTTCTGCTGTTGCCCTGCAGAGAAAATAGAGGCTCATTGGAACAGCTCAATTGGATGTAAAATAATAATTATATTGGATTTTATATCCTAAATCAAAATGTGAACAAGAGACAATAGAATCGTCAGGATTTAGCATTACTGTGGATGACTAACGTCATATTTAATTGTTATAACCATGGTTTTTGAGACCTGCTTCACATCTGTGTTGCATGGAGTTGTGTTGAATTCATTGGTTTTGTCTCAGAAACACAAGTTTTCAATGGGATTAAGGTTTGGGGATTGTGTTGGCTACTCCCAGACGCAGACGATGTAGTGTTTTATATGAAAATTCACACTTTTATAACCACCATGAGTTGTAAAATTAATAGAAAATATAGTCAAGACACTGACAAAGTTAGAAATAATGATTTTTCTAGCTTCTGCTGTGCTAACATGATAGCATCCAAGGGTTTTAGCCTTCTGACGCAATGAGCAAACGCATTGTTCCATTAGAACATTGGACTGATAGTTGCTGGAAATGCGCCTCTATACACCTATGTAGATATTGATGCACCAAAAAACAGACATTTACAGTTAGAATAGTCATTTACCAGCGTATTTCTGATTAGTTTAAAGTTATCTTCATTGAAAAAAACTGTTTTTCTTTCAAAAATAAGGGAATTTCTACCTAAACCCAAACTTTAAGATGGTAGTGTAGCTCTCAAGTACTAGCCTGGCTAACACAAGACCTCATATCAATGTAGATTGATATTTGGGATATATCATAACACTGTTTGTAATTTACAGCCTCATTGACATGACATAGATATAGAGTGTATTTCTGATTAGTTTAAAGTTGTCTTCATTGGAAAAAACAGTGCTTTTTCATCAAAAATAAGGAAATTGCTCAGTGACCCTAAACTTTTGAATGGTAATGTCCATACTTCCTATTTTAACTGCACTAGTTAACTTAATTATTTAGAGAATAAACCAAAAACTCTTTATAATATGCGAGTAACGCTCAAATGAACCAATAGTGTGTGATATGCTAAGCAATTTAGCATATTTTATTCATGATTCAATGAGCAAACACATTGTTCCATTAGACACTGGACTGATAGTTGCTGGAAATGCGCCTCTATACACCTATGTAGATATTGATGCACCAAAAACCAGACATTTGCAGCTACAATAGTCATTTACCAGTGTATTTATGATTAGTTTAACGCTATCTTCATTGGAAAAACAGTCAAAAATGAGGATATTTTATATTATAATAAGCGAGTAATGCTCAAATGAACCAATCATGTGCGATATGCTAATCAACCGCCCTATTTTATTCATGATTAGCCCATTTTGTGACCCAGCACGGCTCCTTCCTGCGACACGTGAATCTAACAAGACGGAAACCCTTCAACCGTTCATCCGTTCACGCCTTTTAATATAAAGACACATCAGTAATAATTGCTCATTAGTAATCTAAGAAGGCCCTCTAACACGTTAGAGACGGGCTATCGCTAATGAAAGGTCAGCGTCTGCTTCCATGCTCGGGGTCCTATTATTTCCTCATGTTCATGGCGTCTCTATCTTTGTTTCCTCGGGTTCAGACTTTGATGTCGACCGCCTCTAATTAACGCGTGGGCGTAACCGTTTTCTAACGGCTGTTTTTCCTCTCGGCGTAAACGCTTTGTGCCGCCTCCGACTTCAAGGAAGTGGAAGTTTGCCCTCGACGTGAATGTTTCCTGAGGGGCTGCTGTTAATAATGAATGGCACTTCTATGGCGTGGATGGTGATTATAGACTATACTGCCGACTTCACCAGCAAATGCTAATGCTGATGCTAATGCTAATTGAGTTTAGATTGGGGTTGCAAAAGAATTTTTAGTAAATTTCTTGATATTTTCAATGGGAAGCTAAGAATTTTGCAACTACTCCAAATTGGAAACTCTTGTGCAACTCATTCATTGAGGAAATTATTATTATTTTCTTAGATTAGATTAATTTGTGTGTTACCACAGCTCAGATACAGAGAAGCAGTGACATGTAAGAGTTTTACAGTCTTATAAGAAACAATACAGAGAGTACAAATGTACCAGTATAAGCATATACAGTATATGCCATGCATTATGGTTGAGGTGGAGGTATTTAAATAAATTAAATAAATATGTTAGCTTGTAAGACCAGATGGTGAACCTGGCGTTTTTCTGTAGAATAAAATAACGCTAATACAACGGCGTGAACAGACATTTAGCTAAAAGTTAGCCAAAAGTTAGCTAAATAACTGGGGTGGTTTTCAAAAATACTTGACAGTTAATGTATAAATTATTGTATGGTTAGCTGCTAGCTAGCTTAGAGTTAGCACCTAGCTAGCTACTGTATAAATACATATTTTTTAAATATATGGAAGATTAATTGAATTTTAATCATGATTTCAGTGCCAAACTCATATAATCAAGTTGAAAGTCCACTTAATGATTTTGTGCAATTTGCAATTGTCAAAAAAATGAACATTTTAAATATATAATGCACCTAGAATCATGTGTTAAATTTTTTTTTAAATATTTCTATGTAGAGTTAAATTACCATGATATATATATTATTTTTTATATATTTTTTTTATTTTTATTAACATCTCAAACAAAAACACAGTCACTCATGCTGAATAAATGCATTTTAGAGCTAAAAAATAATTATTTATTTCAATATTGACCAAAATAATCATTAGCATACTGTATTTAAGTTCCCTGTTAAGGGCTTCAACCTTACATTTTTTTATTTATTCCCATTAATTAAAGTCAGATCAGAGAAGATTCATTGATATTCAAGGTGGATCTATTTACACAGCACCTCAAATCCTTATCACACGATGAAGGAAGACACAATCTGTGCTGTTGTGACTCATCGCCACACACACACACACACACACACACACACACACACACACACACACACACACACACACACACAGGTGATCCGTCAACGTCCCATTGACTTTCCTCATATACATTAACCATGATAACGATTTAATTGTAATATTACCATGATGCTATTTAGCTCACGCCCCGTATTCGTCCATTGGTTTTAATGGCAGACGTCTGCCTACTTCTTATATAACAGATGTTAATTCAAACGACGTCCGCTCCGCTGCACAACATCTAATGGCCCTGCTTTATTTTTATATGCTTTCTGGGAGTAAATGTGATTTCAGGCCGGAGGGAAGTGCACGCTCGTACGTTTACGTGGTTTTTATTTGGGTTTGTTTGCGCAGGTAGTTCACAGCCTGTTAGAGGGAGATGGTCTCCTACAGAAAAGGTATGACTCACCAAGGTTTCCATGCTGACTATTCTGCGTGGGAGGGGCAGTAAATGACAGGAGCATTGACTGAATGACACACACACACACACACACACACACACACATGAAAATTCTTTGATCAGCTGCTATACTTTTCAGATAATCGTGACGTTAATAGAAACGGCTCCGACAGGGAGAGAAACCCATGATTAGTGCATCGACAGGTGTTTGCCGACCTGGATACACACACACACTCAGGCAAAGACACACAAACATGGTGCATTGTGGGGACATGTTCTTTTTTTTTTTTTTTTTTTCCCGGGGACCATTTGTCCAATCAATCACTGCTGAACTTGCAGCACAGACAGTAGCATGGAAATAATTGGCGAGTTTGTCTTTTTAGCCTTCTGGATTGTGATTGTGACCTGGATAAACATACACACACACAGAAACACACACAGTGCATTGTGGGGACATGCATGTCTGCACATCTCTTTTTTTCTGGACAGGGAGAGAAACCTATGATTAGTGCATTGACAGGTGTTTGCCAACCTGGATACACACACACATACATACACACACACACACACAGTTTCCAGTTGAGATTGCACACACAAACACACATTCAGTGCATTGTGGGGACATTGTGTCTACACACCTCCTTTTTCCGGGGACCACTTGTCCAATCAATCACCCTGAACCTGCAGCACAGACAGTAACATGTGATTCTGATCTGGATAAACACACACACAGTTTCCAGTTGAGATCACACAGACACAAACATGGTGCATTGTGAGGACATCATGTATGAACACCTCCTTTTTCCGGGGACCACTTGTCCAATCAATCACCCTGAACCTGCAGCACGGACAGTAACATGTGATTGTGATCTGGATACACACACACGCACACACAAACAAACATCCAGTGCATTGTGGGGACATTGTGTCTACACACCTCTTTTTCTGGGGACCACTCGTCTAATTACTCACCCTGAACTTGCAGCACAGACAGTAGCATGAAATCAATTGACTAATTTTCCGTTTTAGCCTTCTGGTTTTTGATTGTGACCTGGATACACACACACACACATGCTGTTTCCAGTTGAAATTATACACAAACATGGTGCATTGTGGGGACATCATGTATGCACGCCTCCTTTTTTCGGGGACCACTTGTCCAATCAATCACCCTGCCTTTTCAGCCTTGTGGATTGTGATCGTGACCTGGATATACACACACACACATGCAGTTTCCAGTTGATATCACACACACACACACACACACACAAACATGGTGCATTGTGGGGACATCACGTATGCACACCTCCTTTTTCCGGGGACCACTTGTCCAATCAATCCCCCTGAACCTGCAGCACATACAGTAGCATGAAATCAATTGGCTAGTTTGCTTTTTTAGCCTTGCAGATACACACATAC